>PVKY010002149.1:0-27248 GCA_004027775.1 Bradypus variegatus | reverse complement strand
GTCCAAATTAAGGCATCAAGAGGAAGATACCTTCTCTGAAGAAAGGCTGCTGATATCTCGGGTTCCTCTGTCACATGAAGGCACATGGTGACATCTGCTGGTCCTTCTCTCCTGGGTTCTGGTTTCAGTGGCTTTCTCTCTCAGCTCCTGTGGTCCTTGCTTATTTCTCCCCGGGCATTTGTCTCCCAGCTCTCTGGGCGTTTACTGTCTTCTATCCTCTTCACAAAGGACTCCAGCAAAGGATTAAGGCCAACCTTGAATGGGCTGGGTCACATTCTCAATTGAAATAGCCTAACCAAAAGCTCCCCCCCACAATAGGTCTGCCCCCACAAGAATGGATTAAAAGAACATGGCCTTTTCTGGGGTATATAATAGATTCAAACCAGCATACCTAGCTCTCTAGGTTGGCAGGAAGACAGAGGGGAGAGTAGAGAGGTGGGCCTGGCAGTTCCAGGGGAGGTCATTCTGTGCTCTCCAGCCTCGGAAGCTCTTCCAAGCTGACTGCTTTCTCTGGAGCATGCTTGTAGCTTCCTCGGGGGCCCCAAGACCCAGGTCCTGACACAGGAGGTGCACAACCCAGCCAGCCCCAGGCAGACCACCCTCTCAGCAATGGCCCCAGGTGGCACACCCCTGCCTTCTCATTGGGACCCCTCACCCGAGAAGGCCATCCTCTAAGCAGGGTCCCTTCATGACTGTTTCAGCCCAGTTACTTGCTGCAGGGACCACTGCCCTCCGGGAAACTCACTCATCTTTGCCACACAAATGATGGGAGAGTGGCTACACCGGCTGTGCCTCTCTCCTTGCTCAGCCACTGCAGAAGGCAGGGTCTGGGGTGGGGGGGTTGAAATCTGCCCCAAGGACCCTCCCCAAACCTCAGAGAACACAAGTCAAGATCTTCAAGTCCCCCCCCTCACTAGATTGAAGATGGGGACAGCACCCTTCTCCCCTCCATTATGGGAGGGGAAGAATGCCACAGAACTCCCATCTCTTTTCAAATGCTTTTCTCTCAGCTTTTCCAGCTTCCATGCTTTATGCCTTCAAGGTGGATCTAGGGCTAAGGGTGGCAGAGGCAGCTTTAAGGCACCCCCTTTACAAGCCCCGCACAGCTCGTGTACCCCTCTCTCTGGGACATGGGGATGCTAACTAATGTTTTAGATTCTAGGCCTTTGGGACAGAAAGAGTTCCATTTAACATCCCTTTTACCTATTAATTACTTCAACACGTTTATGGTGCAGACACTGAGCTAGAAGCCGTCCTGCCCTCGTGAAGCTCGCAGTTTAACAGGAAGACAAGGAGTGAAGCTTTAATTACATGTGCAACAGGTGCTACTCGGGAAAGTTGTGGGCTCAGTGGGGGCCTCACCTCATCAAGAGGTTGGGGAAGAATTTGAAGGGTGCAGCCCCATTTCCTTCATCTGCCCCACTCGGTAACAAGCCTCCAGCCCTTCGTGTGGGAGGAGAAGTCTCCGGCCCACCCCAGGCCCGGGGTGGAAGCCAAGGAGAGGCTGAGATGATCCTCGGCTCCAGATCCAGCCCCAGGCACCACCAAGAGGCGGCTGAGCCCCGCTGGGTCCTCATGTCTCCGCAGCTCCCCAGACCCAGGAGATGGCCCGAGAGGCAGCCATCCCGCCAGGCAGTGAGATGGGCCTTGGTGCCGGCCCCTACCAGCCGCCAGTGCTCCTCTCTCTGGAACATCTCCAGCTGAGCCTGCCCCGCTCACCCACAAAGAAAAATGCATGCTCTGCTCCTGCCAGACTGTGACAACCCTTGGGTATAAAACCAAAATAGTGACAGCTCCCACGCAGGAGGGTGCCAGGCTTGGACAACTGCTGCAGAACAGCCTTGGCAAGAACAGGGATACATCGCGGGGGCAGGAGGCAGGTCCATGAGAAAGGTGGCAGGGAAGAAAGGAATAAAAGCCACCACACAGTGGGAACGGTGCAAGGGCAGGAAGGCTGAGTCTCATTTCATCTTCGAAGCAACTGGGTATGTTCCAGCACCTTCTAGGTGACACAAACCGCCCTCGTGGGGTTGATATTCTCTAGGAGGGAGACCTCCAGTACATAATCAACACAATAAATTCACACATTTGGAGTATGTTCAAAGGTAATAAATGCTACAGGGGAATGCTGGGCTGCAGTGTGCTGGGGTACAGGAGGCAGTGTTAATTTGGGTGGTCACATGGAAGATGAGATTGAGCTATGAGGATATGGGGGGCATTTCAGACAGAGAAAACAGCACATGAGGAAGGAATATTATACCCAGTTTACAAAGGAAAAAGCTAAGCCTCATAGAATTCAAGTAATTTTTCCTTTCGCATGAGCTAATGAATGGCAACAGTGCTTGTTATAAGGTGGCATGCTTTGCCCCTCTCCAGAAACACTGCATCAAAATCTCTGGGATGTCCAAATCATTTTAATAACTCTAAAATCTGACATTGACTGTTCTGCAGGATGATGCGGTTGGCCCTGGAAGACTCTCAGGACTTCCTCGCGACGTGGCCGGACTTTCTCTCAGCTTTGGTCCTCTCGTCTATAAAGGAGAAGACACCAGAGATGAATGGTAAATTAGCCCCAACCAGCCTCGATGTCAAGGCAAAAAAATGAAAACCAGCAAAGTAAATCATGATTATGTTTTTGAAGACGAAAGCACATCAGTTTATCTGAGGTGTGCAAGTGCTTCTCAGCACATGGTACTATACGGGTCTCAGCGTGTTCCCCGGGACTCTCAGTTCCCTGCCCTGAGTTTTCTTTTAAAGTCTCAACAGCCAGACCCCTCCCAGAGCAGGCAGGACACTTGGGTGGGGTCCAAAGTGGACCCCTGGCTCTGGATTCTGAATTCATGCAACTTATCACATCCCCCAGCTGCCTCTAGGAGTTAAAAAAAGAAAAAAGACAAAAAAGAAAACTCAACTCCAAAATGCTTCTCTTCAGCAGCGAGCCGACAAGGATGGAATCAAGCAATCCGTCAGGGAGGAAATTAGGACACTGAAGGAGGGGATTGAAAATGAAGCTGAGACTGACAAGGAAGTAGATGAAGTATGAAAAGAAACTTTTTTATGCATTTATACATGAGAACATCAAAAATATCACATCTGAGAGTGGCCGCATTTCCATTTGCAGACTTAACTGTAGGACTGAAAGTCAGAGCTGGGGGGTCTCAATGCCACACGGTGACACAACATCGAGGGACCCTAAGTCCCTGCCTCTCACTGTGGAAGTTTCCGCCGGGTTCCGGACCCTGGGACGGCCGTGGTGCTCCCCTCGCTTTCCTCCAGTGTATCCGCCACGGGGCAGCCATGTGGCTGTTTCCAAAACGCAGATCTGGCCTGCGGCTCTTAGGCTGGGACCCATGGCCCTACGCGGATCTGAGCACCACCCCCTCGCCGGCTCCTGGCCCCCATCTGCCCCTCAACTTCAGTGCCTTCCTCTCCACTCTCCGGGCCCTTCCCCATGGGGTCCTCCTTTCACTGAACCACACATATTTATGGAGTGCCTTCTGTGTCCTGCACAGGGCTAGGTAGTGGGATATAATAATAAGCCAGCACAGTCTGTGCTTTGAAAAGGAGCTGAGTCCAGAGGGGAGCAAATTCATAAAGAGGTCACTAAAAAGCAATGTGCTCAGCAGGGTCTGATGCTGGGGAGAGGAGCCTGTGTGAGGGGCTGGAGTCCATGTGGGTGAGGAGGACATCCCTGTACCCCTACCCCCTGTGCAATGGGGTGGCTGGCGTAGGGCTCGGAGCTGGGGTGTCAGAGCTCAAGCAGGAATAGGAGGGCATTTGTGTTGGGGAGGTGGTGGCTATGGACATAGAGAAATCACACACCGGAGGACTGCTCAGGTAAGTGGGTATATTTAGGATGATGGAGGTCAGATTTCTCCCTGTTGGAGAAGGACCTAGAAAGACAGAAAGGGAGAAAGCTAGAAGACACCCTTGGATTTCTTGAGAAAGGTAGGTTTGATTTATCAGTATGAAGTCATGGTTTTCAATATATAGAGAGAGACACGGACATAAATGGAGAGGTAGACATCCAATGAGAGGGGGCCTGATAGCTGCCCCATCCCCTTCCTAATAAGCACATTTGTCATCCAGATCTTGACTTCCAGGGCTTCCTGAGAAATGCTTATTTTCAGTCCTTAGGCAGGGAACGTACAAGACAAGCCTGGAATATCTTGTGCCAGAAATCAAAGGGTTCCCCAGTGGCCAAATCAGAAAAATCCAAGCATCAAAGCAATCATGAGAGTAACAGATTATAACTCAGAGCATAAAATAGGAACACACAAATCCATACTGATATAAATATATGAATACTTACATTGAGCATTTCTTGAGGAAGTTTCAGAGTGCCTTCTCACCAAGCATTTCTTACATACGGTGGAGAGGCTTAGCCTACACTGTCTTAAACCAAGCGCTCAAAATAAAGGGACAAATTGAATCCATGAGTCTCCTGATGGGAAGCAAGAAGAACGCAGCAGTGCTTCTGCCACATCCCTACCAAACACCTAACTGAGAGGAAACTGCAGACAACTCCAAGTGAAGGACATTCTGCAAGAGAGCTGGCCTGGAAGTTTCAAAAGAATCAAGACTAATCCAAGTTGGGGAAAGGAGGAGACTAAAGAGACACGTGGTTGTTTTGCTATGAAGGACTCTATTAGGACAGTTGGTGAAATGTAATGAGTCCGAGGCCTGGATGGTAGCGAAGCATCACGTCCTGATTTGGGGCCATGTAGGGGGATGCCCTTGTTTGTAGGAAATACACACTAAGGTACTCACTCACGTGTGACAGCGTCGGGTCAGGAACTTAGCCTCGCATGGTTCGGGAGATGTGTCCCATACTTCCAACTTCAGTTTGCAGTTGTTGCAAAATGTGAAAAGAAAGCAGCACCCAAAGTGCACTGGCTGAGCTATGCAGAGGGGTGACAGGAGGGCTGTGGGGGAGTTGGGGGGAGGCCCCCTGAACTGCAGCAGCTGGAAGCGTGGTTGCGGGTTTCGGTGACACTTGCTGGAGGCCCAGATGCTGTTCTAAACTTGCTACGATTCCAAAGAAAGTTCCCCGTAGGCTCAGTCATTTTTCTTTCTCTGGACCCCAGAGACCCCTTCCTCTAGGAAGGCGTCTCCCTTCCGCTGTAGGAGTGAGCTCGGGGAAACGGTGAGGGGGAATGAGCAGCTCAACCAAGCATCTCGCAGGCTTAAAAGAGACAGCTTTCTCTCACAGTCTCTCCAAATCAGAGTCTCACGTCTCGGGAAGCTCGTGTGCTTGGAACACTGGAGTCCTTTCTCCCTTCCTTTCTTCTTTCCTTCCTCACTCACTCACTTATTCATTCATTCAAAAAATAGTCATGCCAGCATCATATTAGGCACAAGGGATATAATGGTGAGAAGCTTTTTTTTTTTTAATGAATTAACTCCCTGTCTTCATGGGTCCAGTGGGGAAGACACTGATTATAAAATCACAAAAACAAATGTAAAATTATGATCCTGGGTGCCCTGCAGAGTGGCCTGTGGCCATAAGAGAGCACCTTACAGGACTGGCTTGGTCAGGGGTTAGAAGCAGAATCTTGGGGAAGGCCGACATGAACTCAGAAGCTTGTCAGGTAAGATTCTAAACTCTTGAACTGGTTTCTAACAGAGAGATCCAAAGATGCAGACATCAGCAGGACCCAGTTTTTGTCTCTCTCTGTAACCGTCTAGAAGTGAGTGGGCTCAGCTCCTCGAGGCAGGCCAGGGCCCGGGACCTTCTCTCCAGGGTGCCACCTCACCTGCATGATCGAAGCCACCCAGACTCTCCCACATGTGAGTTGGGGAGTTGGGTCACAGGAGGCGAGCAATTCCTTTCAACAGCAGTGACCTGGACGTAGCACGTGTCCCTTCCACGGCCACCCACCGCTGGGATTTTGTCCTGGGGCCCACGGGTGGTGCAGACTTGTAGGGGTGACGAGCGGCGCCACACCCCACACTGGCTCCGTGAGTTTTGTTGTGGGGTCTGCTTCCGGCGAGGGGCAGTGACGGGTTAAACAGAGACGAGCCCCGTGCCCTGTGGAGACGGGTGTGAGTGGTGGCGGCTCCACCACAGACACGAGGCTGGGCCCCTGGGACCCGTCAGAGTGGAGGAGAGCGTGCCCGGGGGCTGCAGCACCTCAAGCCTGATGGCCCCCACCCCGTCTCCGCAGGACTCCCGAGGCCTTTCACAGCACACCCCGTCCTCTCCCCCCACCACCCCCCAACTGAGCAATGCCATGGGTTTGGGGCCAGACCTCCTGGGCGCCCATCCCAGCTCTCTGTCTTCCTGCTGTGTGGCCCTCAGCCAGCCGCCTCACCTCTCTGATGCCCATTTGGTCAGCAGCGAAATGGAGCTGAAAGGACCCCTCCCTGGCTTCTGATCACCCAGCACAGCCCCCAGCACGTGGTAGAAGCTAAAAATGTCTAAGCACCAGCCCCCAAGCCGGGACCATCTGCTCAGGGCAGCGAGCCTGGACCCCACTTCTCTGGCTCCTCTCCCTGTGTCCCCACAGGCTCTGAGGGTCATTTACTTTTGATAGTTTAAGTTCTTGTGCATTTGGGGCTTCACTATCTCACCAAATAACCATCCCGATCCCTGCGCTGACACTGGGCTTCCCCCTCGCAAACCAGAACCTGGTCCGTGGAGCGGTAGCTACAGCAGCCCCGGGAACTCGTCGGAGCAGAACCTCGGGCCCCACCGCCGACGCCTTGGATCAGAACCCTCCTTCTAGCAAGATCCCTGGTGATCACAGCATCTTGCAGTTTGGGGAGCTCTGCTCAGCTGTCCCTGAGGCAGTTCCCCAGCCACCACCCGGGAGGCTCTTCCCAGCTGCCCTGAGCTGCATGGAGACTGTCATCACCAGCTTACAAATGAGCAGAGCAGGGACTCAAACGGGGACCCCCTGCCTTCCCCCCCAGGCCCGCTCTCCTTCCCGAGGAGTGCAGAGCGGCTGCCTGAGATACACCATTTAATAGTTCCGTGGATCAGCTTGTCAGTGCCTTGTACTAGGTTGTGCAGGGGACTGGAGAAATTAAAGAGACCAGCAAGGAAAATAATTACGGGCCTGGAAGACTTGATAATTGCCAGATGACTGAGGTTTGCAGAGAGCTGGAACTGTGGAGATTGGCTAATTGATCCTCTTGACACAGCTTTCCAAACAACATCCCCACCCATAGCAGAACTATATGGCTGGCCCACAGCCAGGTGGCGGGACATGCAGGGGCAAAGCTGGGAGTCGGGCCGGTCTGCCTTTGAGGTGTCATCACAGCACATACTTGTCATGCAGCCCTGAGCAAGTTCCTTATTCTTTCGGAGCCTCAGTTTTCTCTTCTGTAAAATGGGTTTAATGGTACTCATATCACAGGGTAGTTCAAGCATTAAACAAGAACGCAAATTGCTCAGCACAGGGCTGGAGAGAGCTCAGTTCAGTAAGAGCTGTTCTCAGCAGCCCAGGAGCCCCCCGTGGCACCACTTTGCGCCTCTAGCTTTGTTACCTTAAGCAGCAGTGGAGGAGAACAAAAATGGGGAAATAGAGTCCAGAGAGGAAAGCAGAGCAGACTCAACAGAAGGAAACCAATGAGGATCACGGAAGAAGTCTCACCTCTTCCAGGAAGCCTGCTGGGACCACACACAGATCCTTTCCTTCCTGGCTTGCTACGGCAGCTCCAGCCTGAATGAGACCTCCCCAAACCACCTTGATCCTGTCAATTAGTCAGCTGCTCCCCATGTGAGGGCACTTGGAGGTCTTCCTGCCCGGTACAGCAGAAGTGGGGGGCCCTTGCCCAGGACACACACTTCCCTCCCACTCATTCCAACATTTACTCAACTTTCAACTTACCGTCCATCTCCTGAGCCTGCCCTTGCACCTGCTCTCTGAGCTGATAACAGGTGTGGCTTCTCCAGGTCTGACCCTCGGCCGTGGTCCTCTTCTCCCTGAGAGCACTCACTCTGGAGTCTCCCTGCTCCCTGCCTCTCAGGGAAGCCATCTTTCTCCCCATCCCGGGTCCCCTGGGCTTGATGGTGGCACAAGGAGCATGTGTGGTGTTACCTGCCCAGCCCTGTCTCCCCAATCTTCCTGGGTACTGTCCCATTCCCACCCCCAACTCCAGCTCCAGCTCATCCTGGGAGCTGCCACATCAGAGCTGTTCCCCCAGAATTTTCAGCTGAAAGGAGTGTCAGTCTCCCCCTGCCAATGGGGCTACAGGATGTCAAACTCAGGAGATGAAAGTGAATGAAATCTCCCCACCGTGTGAAGGAAGCCCATTTGAGGTGAGTGAAAATCAATGCAGCAGGCTGAGCACAGCAGAGGCGAGGGCTGGCCGTGCTGGCAGCGGGAAGGTAGGGGGCAGGTGGAGGCCATCCTTCCTCGGGATGGACAAGGCATCGGGGAGGGGGGTGCCTGGCAGGCCCCAGCTTGGCCGCACTCTCCTCCGGCCCCAAGTCCAGTTTGTCAGCCTGAGCGCAGGCCCTTCTGCCCACGGCAGCCCCCAGAGACGGCTCCTCAGGGGCTGTGGGGTCCCTGGGCCCTCACCAGCCCCATCCGCCTTCCCACCCCGGCAGCCAGACGGGCTCGGCTTCCTGTTCCCCACAATTCTGCTGGACGTGGCCAGCGACTGTTTCCTGACCCCCTGATGTCCCCTTCCAGGCCTTCATCTCTCTCCCACCTTCCCGCACGGAGCCCCTCACACTCAGCGCTCACTGAGCCTCCACTCCTCTGCCGGGGCCTCGAGGGATGTGGCTGTGGGCGTTTGACCAAACCCAGTGGGTCCCACGGCCCAGGTGGGGCTGCCCATCTGCAATTGGCCTGCCCGCCTCTGAAAACTTCCATCCCCACCTCCCCTTCTGCGCCCCAAAGCCTGTCTCTACACAGCACGTCGCTCTCTTGGTTAAAGCTTCTCATTTCTTTCTCAACACTGTCAAGAAAAACCCTAACTCCTCCCTTATGACCTGCATCCTGGCTCGGACATCCCTGCCCTCCAGTGCCCCTCCTCTTGCTCCTGAAACTCACCAAACACGTTCCCCGCCCAGTACCCCCGTCAGGAACAAACTTCTTGGCTGTTTAAGATTTAGCTGCATCTCACACTTCAGGCCTCAGCTGCAAAGCCCCCTTCCCTGACAGGCCTGCCCCACGCCCTCTGCCAGGGGGCCCTGCCCTCCCCAGCTCTTTCCATCTTGGGGTCTGGCTTCTATCCAGGTATATGGAGGTGTTGGGCAGGTGACACATACACCTGCCCCCGGCCGTCTGCGGGAAAATGCAGCGGATCCTCGCCAAGAGCTGGATTCTCTCCCACCCCATGTGTCTCCAGTCACTGCATGTGTGAGGCCTGTTTCCCAACTGGAATTCCAACTCAGCAAAGCAAGACGTGGGATTTTCCATTTCTTTCCTAATCTCCCTGAGGTCCTAGGACAGAGACATCTCCAAACAGGTCTTCAATAGCTAGGCAGAGCCCCAAAGGCTAGATTTGAAAGGGCCTGAGCATCTCAAAGAACCACGGGTCCAAGCCCCTCATGCTGGTTCGAATCTATTATGTCCCCCGTGAAAGCAATCTAATGCACTCTTGTGGGGACAGACTTACTAGTCTTTTGATTGGGTGGGACCTTTTGATTAGGTTGTTTCCATGGAGATGTGACCCACCCAACTGTAGGTGAGACCTTTTGATTAGATCATTTCCATGGAGATGTGAGCCCTCCCATTCGGGAGTCCTGTAAGAGAGCTCACAGAGAGAAGGAACTCAGAGAAACTGAGAAAGACATTTTGCAGATAAGCTAAGGTAGGTGTGTTAGTTAGGGTTCTCTAGGGAAACCGAATCAATGAGAGGTGTCTCTCACTATCAAATTGTACAAGTGACTCACGCAACTGTGGGTATGCACGAGTCCAAATTCTGTAGAGCAGTCAGCAAATTCTCAACTCAAAGGAAGGTGTCCGATGAACTCCTCAGGAAACGAACGAGCAACTTCGACGAACTCCTCAGGAAATGCTTCACTGGTCAGCCACAGAAGAAGTGAAGGTCCTCTATCTGTCTTGCTTATAAGTCTTCAACTGATTAATCGGATTAAATCCAGCCCACTGCATTCTCACACTGTGGAAGGCACACCCTTTGGTGAGTCATCAGTCACAGCTGCAGTTAATTGACTGATGATTTAATAAACCAGCCTGTTGGTTTATTAACCAGCCTCAAACATCCTCACAGCAATTGTTAGGCCAGTGCTTGCTTGACCAGACAGCTGGGTACCATCACCTGGCCAAGTTGACACATGAACCTAACCATCACAATAGGTAATGCTGAGTTTGCCCCTGGGAGAAGCTAAGAGTTGACACAGACTTAGCAGATACTTAGAGACACTGGAAGATGCAGACAAAAGGACATTTGGAGATGCTAAGTTAAGAGATGAAGCCTAGAGTTTGCCCCAGAGAAGCTAAAAGAGGACCCCCAGATGCTTAGAGGAAAACACCCTGGGAGGACAAACAGTGATGTCCAGCTGCTGAAAGAGAGAAGCTAAGAGAAAACAGAAGCCCAGAGACATTTTGGAGAAAACCATTTTGAAACACTACCTGGGAGCAAAGGACCAGCAGACACCAGCCACGTGCCTTCCCAGCTGACAGAGGTGTTCTGGATGCCATTGGCCTTTCTTCAGTGAAGGTATCCTCTAGTTGTCTGGACACCTTTATGGCCTTAGAACTGTAAATTTGTAGCCTAATAAATCCCCTTTATAAAAGCCTATCCATTTCTGGTATTTTCATAATGGCAGCTTTAGCAAACCTGAACAGGCCTCATGTCTGAGATGAGGAAAATGTAGTCCCAAGAGAGGGCACTGCAGACCCAACTCTCCTGGTGAGCCTGTGCTGACGCCTTCACATTTCCATACAATACGAGGATTTGAAATAAAGCCAAGGTAGGAAATCTTCAGCCAGGCTCTCTCATTTAGTTCTCCTACATGCGTGTCCTAAGCCTGGAGGAGACAGGAGAAAAAGGTCAATCCTCATCGTTTTGGTTGTTTCTGCTGCATAGCAAACCACCCCCAGCCTTAGTGGCTCAAGCCAGGGCCAATTCGCAGAGTCTCATCAATCCTCCTGAGCAACAAAACAAACGGGGATTGCGTGAATCCTCCCCCTGCCTGGTCCTGCCTTCATGATGGGGGCCACCGACTCACAGCCCTGGTCCCGAGCCGAGGGAGGTTCTAGCTCTGGTTTGACTGAGCAGTTCTGTTTCGTGTGATGCTGGCTGGGTCACCAGGCCTCTGCTTGCAGCCGGGAGCCTCAGTTCTCACCCCAAAGTCTTCCCATGTGGCTCCTCTCATCAGCCAATAGCTCAGCTGTCCTTACAGCTTCCAGGAGGACAAGCCACAGCAGGTCCCACAGTCACACCCAGCATCCCGGGAGAGGGTTGTGGGTTACTGGAGGCACCTCCTCGGAGCCCGGCCCTGGGTTTCCTGCCTGAGAGGCAGCGTCTCAGGGCAGAGTCCCGAGCTGAGGGAGGTTCTATTCCTCACAGCACTAGATGAGGACCCTGAATCATCCTCTCATTGGAAAACAAGTACAAATGCAAGACACAAGCGTTGTAATGTTTTCAATTCATTGACAACTTGGAAGAAAATCAGGAAAATTCTCAGAGGCCAAAAACACAAGGAAAAAGGAAGCCAGAGAAGTAAGCAATGCCCAAGTCAGAGTTTACCTGGAGGCGTCAGCTGAGCCCTGGAGAGTCTGGCTTCCATTCTGACGACCACAAAACCCAGAGGAGAAAAAAGTAGGGCTGTCAGAGGGGAGGCTGACGGGGAATGTTCAGTCCCAAAGGCTGGACTCCAGAAGTGTGAACTAGAGGGGAAACCACACACTGCAGAGAAGGCAGCAAGAAAATCTGCCCGCCCCTACCTCAGCACCGAAGGGAGGCAAACAATAGCTTCTCCAATAATTCATGAGCAACCATCAGTTCTCACATAATTCAGACCAAATTATTATTCTTTGTGTGCCTCAAGCACCTCAGGCTTAGAATTTATTTTGAAGTGAAACAAACACAAATCATTTCTGGAGTCCTTCAAGTGTCCCCATAGATACATATCCAAGGAGCATGAGTTCATATTTTTCTTAAAAAATCCCAAAACACATAAGGAAAAGAGATGCTCTGAATATGGAATCAGGCCCACAAGTAATTAGGCACAATATAGAATTGGTATATTTAATGTTTAAAGGAATAAAAAAGAGAAACTGGGTACATGGTCAAGGAGCAAAAGATGATAATAATGAACAAGCAGACCTAAGTCTATAAATAAAACAAATAATAATAATTAAATCAAAAGTAAATGGTAGGTTAAAGGTCATAGTGGCCACAGATGAAGAAAGAATTAATGTGCTGGAAGATAATTATAAAGAAATTTACACAGAATCTGGCAGAGAGACCAAGCTGAAAAATATAAACCCAAGATTTTAAAAACAAGCAGACTTGTGTGAAAGGCTTATCTTCTGAGCAAATTCCCAGAATAGTGTGAGAATGGGGAAGAGGAAATATTTGAAGAATAAATGGGTGAAGATTTTTTAGAAATGATGTAAGGTATGTCAGGATTCAGATAGCCTAGCAAATCATAGTAGACATACCAGTGTGAAACTGAAGAACACCATAAACAAAGAGAAGATTCTAAAAGCATCCAGAGACAAAAGACAGATTACCTCCAAAGGAACAACAATAGACTGAGGTGACTGCTCAATAGCAACTATGAAAGTCAGAAACAGAAAAACTATCTCCAATGTGTTAAGAGAAAATAAATGTGAAGCTACAATTGTACATCCAGTAAAATAATCTTTCAAGATGGAGGGCAAAATAAAGGCATTTTCAGACAAGTACAAAATGACATACAGACTCTCACTGGAGGAAATTATGAAGGAAGAATTTCAGGCAGAAGGAAAATGAGCCTTCTGAAGGCCAAAATGTCTTTGGAAGAGAAAGTGAGCAAGTAAATTGGTAAATAGGTAGGAAACTCTAAGCAAACTTTGTACGAAACAGTAGTAACTCAACAGCATTAATTTATTCATTCATTTATGTATTCCACAGGGATTTCCTGAGTATCTTCTGGAAAGTATCACAAAGAGGATGTTCTTCCACGGAAAATCTTACACCAGTGCCCTAAGAAACCAAAGAAAATGTCCAATGCATTATTATTTTTAATAGAAAATGGAAACTATCTCACCCTCTAATAATAGAAAAATGGCTAAGGAAACTGTGATGTGTTCTATGTGGTGATCTCCCCGCTGGATGGTGAGCAACAGAAAGGCTTAGAAACCACACATGCCCAGTTTCCTGACATAAGACAGGAAAACCAGGGCAGGGGCCGGGTCAAAGCTAATAGGTGTTCTGAGGAAGGGTTAGACCAACTCAGTCTGCAGGAGACATGGAAGGCATCCCGGGCTGGGCCACAGCGGAGCTACAGGAGATGGTGAGAACCTAGGCGAGTGGTAGGAAGTGGAGCAGACAATGCACATAATGATGCGGAGCCTTTACGATGCCATTGGAGCCATCTTTACCTTTAGCTGGGACTCCACATAAACCTCCTCCTCCCTGAGTTGGCAGATTGCCCCTGGCTGAGGAGTGAAAATAAATCAGGGCATCACAAAACAACTTCCAATGGAAGGTATTAGACATACTCACACATTTTGACCCAGTTATTCCAAACGAGAAGGTTTTCCTAATAATATCATTAACAATTTAGGAGTAGACATTTATACAAAAATTTTTGACATCATGGTTTGTAATAGGAATAAGATGGAAACAATCAAATCATCTGGTTAGGTAAATTATGTTGCACCCTCTCAATGAAATACCATGCAGCCAACATCACTGGTTTACGTTGCTGGGGGAAACCATCAAGATATAAAATTATATGCATAGCATGGTGGTCTCTCAATAAAGGCATTGATGGAGGAAAATATGAACGGGAGAAAATATTCCCAAGTGACAATGGTATTCTCCAGTTGGGGTGATGATGAGCAATATCTGCTTTTCTACTTCTCTGTATTTTTCTAAGTTCCTTAGACATATATAATTGTTTTCATGATATAAAAACTAAATCATGACTTTACCAGGTTTCATAGGACAGTTACCTGGTGTGAACGGGCATTGAACCAAAGAAGTAAATAAAGAGAGCTTCTCAGGCTCTTTCTCCACCTGCAAAAGGACTGGAACTTCTCTTCTGACCAATTTTCTCCTTCTGCTCAAAGCCAGCATTAGACTTGGGCCTTTCACCTACTGAGCTCTCCCACCAGACTCCCAGGAATCTCCGGGTTTTCAGGTCTTTGTGGAGGTCCAAGCACTTGTGTCATTGCTGGGGACCTGGGCCACTCTTCTCCCCCAGCACCCACATGGTGGGCTGCAGGTGACTCTCCCACCTGTTCTGCTCCTCTCCCACCTTCTCCTTACACCTGTAATGGATGCTGTGATGTGCCACCAAAGTCCCCGTTCAGGACTGAAGAGCGTGTGTCCCCAGCTACTGGGCCTGTTGCCAGCTGTCAGCCCTCCTCGGAGAATGCACTGGTTGAAGAGAACCACCTTGTCCCAGGTTGTGAGCCCTTCCTGGCCGGCCACATCCAGCAACACATCAGCGCTGGCAAGTCAAGGCCCAGTGCCCTCACTCCAACTCAGGACAATTTTTGAAGGGCCGTCCCAGCTGCCAGACTCTTCCAGGGCTCGCTGAAGCCTCCTCATCACTGCACCACAGCTCAGTCTCCATCCCCCCATCCTCTTCCTGTACTTACTCCCAAAGATACTGGTCTCCAGAGCACTCCCTAAAAACCTTCCTGGCTATTTATCTCCATCTCAGATCTGCTTCCCCAGAGGCCTGTTCCTAGAGAAATCCACACGTCGTCCCTCTGACATGCTGCTCCCAAGGATTGATTTCAGCCTGACGTGCTGATGACCCCATGGTCCGCTGGCAGGTTCTGGAGTCTTGAGGCCGGACTCCCCACACACTCCAGCCCCAGCAAGGAGGGGCAAGCCCCACACAGCCCCCAGAGGCTGTCACCCCCCTTCCTGGGCTCATTTTGTCATTCTCTCAACATATTCATCAAGAACTTATTATTTACCAGACACTTTCATAGTCTCAGAAAATCCAGAAACAGACACGTTTTTGGTGTGGAGTCTTCAATTCAGCACAAGAAACAGACATTAGACAAGTAACCACACAAATTAACGTGTATTCGTTTGAACCATCTGAAAATGTCAATATCAGACCATTTTTAACTTAAAAAGCCAGCACTTTCATATGGGTCAATTAATAATTATAAATAGTGAGGAAACCTCACGTTCTACCTTCCCAACACAAGCAACAGATCGATACTGACCATTTCCTCTATTTGTTACCAACATATTTCTCAGTGTTCAAACCACAAATCCTACCCTTTTCATTTTTTATTTCATTTGTGTAATTTTTAATAATGAAACACATGGATACACAAAATTCTGATTTAACATTGACTTTCTCTCCTCTACTTCCTTACATCCTGCATGTCGCAACTAACATTGAGATTGAAAACAAAAAGTGAGCTGGGAACTCCAAACCAGCACTAAGCAAAAGCAAAATTGAATAAATAAATCCCTAAATGTGCCCAGCTATTTCTGCCGATGTCCCTTTTTCCTGACGCTTATGACAGCCAGCATTTGATGGACTTCTCCCCACTCCACAGTCAGTGGATTCTCTCTCCACTCCACAGTCAGTCGATTCAAAGTTACTGTATTGAACCCATGGCTGACAAAAGCAAGTGGGACTCCGAGATGGCCACACCAGCTCTAAAGTCAATTTCCAGCAGAGAGGAGCAACTGTGAAGGTTGTGGTCTCAGAGGAAGCGTTTTAGCACGGCCCTCAGCAGCCCCGGCCAAGGAGCCAGGAGACACGCTTGGGTATCTGTGGAGGGACAATCAAGATTTGTGCAACACAGAAAACGAAACGGAGTAGGATGGAATAGGATAGGAAAGACGGGATGGGATGGGGGGGATGGAATAGCATGATGATCCCAAAGAATCCCCTGCAGAATTCTTCAGAGGACCACCTTCATCTTCCAGCTAGGTGCTGTGCACCCTTCTCTGTGAGCTCTTCACAAGCATTTTGCACAAAATTCTAACCACGTCCACGGCATAGGGAGCTCATATGCTGAGGTCTGGAGTTCATTTGGGGGATCACAAGGCTTGATGATCTGTCCTAGACATTAACTTTCTAGAAGGCAGGACTGGATCTAAGAAAAGACTTCGTGTAACATGATAGGAGATAGAGAAACACCTCCAGGCATTCAGGGATTCAAGTTGGCTTTTCTTTCTTCTTTTTATAATCACAACTTCCTTTCTAATTGGGTTAGTAAAATGTTCGGCAAGCCTTGAGGAGACTGATAGATGGATGACAGAGAGCAAGAAATGGAGGGAACTGAATCCGGTCACTCTCATTAGATCTCCAAAGAAGTATGGGAGCTACAAGAACCAAGGCTACCATTTTTTAACTATATTTTAAAAATAATTACAAATTACAGGACAATTGTGAAAATAATACAAACCCCATACAGAGAACTCCCAGTCCCCCCAGATCCACCAATTTTAACGTTTTGCCACCTTTGCCATAACATCTATCTATCTGCCTATCTTCTAAACATTTGAGAATTGGTTGCCATACATCATGCTTCTCGAACACATAATAATTCCATGTACATTTCCTATGAACAAGGGTATTCCCCTATGTAATCACCTTAACTGCTGTTATCAAGTTAAGAAATTTAACATCAATGTAAAGCTTATGGTCTATATTCCATTTTTTCTTATGTCACAATAATGTCCTTCTGAGCCTTTTCTCCTCCGTTCTCAGATCCCATGCAGCATCATGCATCTCATTGAATTCTCATTATCTCTTTAGTTTTTCTTTATTTTTTTTTTTTAGTTGTGGAAAATATATACAACATAAACCTGCCCATCCCATCCTCTCCCAAGCAATCATTCAGCTGGATTAATCACATTGATAAGGTTGAGTACTCGCACCACCACCCAATACTATCACTTTCCTTTTACCCCAAACAGAAACCCTATGCTCATTTTGCATTACGTCCCCATTGCCCCTGCCCTCCACCCCGGTAGCCCATACTCTACTTCCTGTCTCTATGAGTTTGCGTAATCTGATATTTTCTTGGTGGTTTCATGGGGTTTATATTTAACATCCTAAACTTACAGCTATCTCATTTGCTTTGGTACTAATTTAACTTCAATATTATACACACACCATGTTCCTACAACCCTCCATCCCTCTGATAGTGGGTATTAACTACTTTAGAGACCTGCTAACTCGTGGAAAACCCTCAGAACACTACATGAGAGGCCGGTGCCTGCGTCGAGTGGAATTTGACTGTTAGGGATGGGTGAGGCTGTGCAAGAGGACAGGACAGCAGGTGCCCTGTCCCTGGAGGTTTCCAAGCAAAGACGGGACAAACATGCCAGAAAGTTGTTAACCAAGGGTTTCCCAGCCCTGGTTAGAGCCATTCACAGCCTGATGGCTCAGCAGGATCCTTTAGAGAACTTCGGAAGAATGCAGATGCCCGGGCCTCACCCCAGACCCGCCCAGTGCTCAGGGTTGCGCACAGGTGGGCTTGAACCGGCTGCGCCACTGGTCCTGCTGTGGGGCCAGGACTGAGGACACGGGCAGGGGCTTGGTGGGGCGTCCTGGGGCCTAACAGGCAACCCGGGGTTCTCCAGCCTCAGAACCTCTAGTGCTTCGTCTTCTGAGTGAGGTTTTCCCAGCCCCCCGCAGGGAGTCGGGAGCCCCAGTGCACAGCTGGAGGAACGCCAAGCCGAGAGCTTGGGCCCGGCTGCCTGGGTTCAAATCTGGCTGCGACATGTACTAGCTTTGTGACCTGGGATACAGTCTTAACATCTCTGGGTCTCGGCTTCTCATTTGTAATATGAGGATAATCATGGCAGCTGATTCGTAAGATTGTGGAGAGTCAATGAGTTTAAACTGCAAAATGCTCAGACCAGCCACGCCTGGCACATGGGTAAGTGCCAGCTGCTCCCCCTGCTGCGTTTCCCCCAGACCGGGCTGGGCAGCGGCGGCACGGCAAGCCTGAGACGCAGCCCAGGGTCTGGGAATGGCTGGCCTAGGGCAGAGTCTAGGCTACGACTGTCACCTTCAAATTCTGAAGGGTTTTCAGGCTGAGGAGAGGTTGGATGTGCTTTTCATGGCCTAAGGTGCAGAGCAAAGGCCAACGGGTAGAAGTGAGGAGTAAGCGAGTTTCAGCTCCATGTAAGGAAGTGTCAATTTTCTTTCTCCTCTGCTTCTTGGCTCTGCTGTGGCCTCTCCATGCTTCCTTCTGCCCTGTGTGATGAGCACAGGCCGTGCGCCCAGCACCATGCTGAGGGCTGGAGATGCACAGGTCGCTCGAGACATTCTTTGCATTCACAGGGCGTACAAACCCTTAGAGGAGGAGGGAACCACACGAGCTCCCTCCTCTGGGTTCCCCCAGCTCCTGTGCCCACCTCCGTCTTAACACTTTTCACACTGTCTTGCCAGGTCAGTTTAGTTTCCTCCCCATTAAACCAGTCCTACAAGGAATGAGCTGCCTTGACAGATAGTGAGCACCCCATCGTTGGAGGTATGCAAGAAAAGGCAGAAGCATGGTTGGTGCCGTAGGAGGAGGAGTGGGAGAGGGTGGTGTCCTTACCGTGAAGGTCACACAAGCTGATCTGCAGGTCCACCAACAGCTCTTAAGGGTGAGGGGCCCTGGTCAGAGGTGGACAATTCCCCCCCCCCCCGCAGGCCTCCATGATGGCCGGGATCATCAATTCAGAGAGCTCCCGACTTACCAGCATCCTGGTCTTCACTGCTTCCTGGTGGTCCCCATAGTTCCCCTTCAGCTGTGTAGTTGAGAGTCTCAGCTTTGAGGGGCTGCCCCCCTCTCTCACTCACTCTTTCCTCCTCCTTGTTCTCTCCCCACCCCGGATGCACTCGAGGCTTCCGCTCCCGCCATCCTGTGCCCCAGCCCCAGCTGCAGCCCGACCACCATCCTGCCTCACCATTCAGGAAGAAGAGGAGGAGGCTGGAGGCGAGAAAAGTGGCAGGGAAGCGAGCGGGCGGCCAGGAAAGGGTCACAAGTTCCTCCTCTCCCTGCCTGAGCCAAGCAGCAGGGCAGACGCCCCGGCACAGGCTCCTATCCCTGCAGCACCTCCCGGCCCCCCATTGCTAAATGCACCGCTCAGGTGCACGTCCCTGCTCCATCTAATTGTTCTGCTTTTTTTCTAATGGTCTTTATTTTGTGCGGATCTTTGCTTCTTTTATATGTTTCAATATTGTAAGACTCAGATCCTCTCCAAGGGGTAGGCAGAATATAAATAATAAATGAATAAGCACATAAATAAGTAAAGAAGCCCCACACGTCTCTTTCGAGGCAGGTTTTCATTCCTTCACAGGTGTTTGCAATTCGAGGCAGTTGCAATGCATTTAACCCCTTCCAGGACCTCACTCACCCTGGTTGAATGTGAAGTGCCTACTATGCGCCAATGCACAGGTGCCCCGAGACAGAACAGCTGAGCAGGCTGGCGAGGGTGAGAGCTCCCTGGGCGATCAGCCCTGGTAAAGCAGCTGGAGCTCGGAGCGCTGGAAGGGCCACGAGGCCGGGCTTGGCCCTGCAGTGGTACATGTGTGCATGCATGCGCATGTGTGTGTGTGTGTCTGGGGGTGGTTTACGCCTCACCGGGACCACCTGAGCAAGGATGGAGCTGGCGCTCGTGGTGAGTCGTTTCTGGTGGAAAGACGGGGGCTGGGAACCCAGGATCCCAAGTGTGTGGCCACAGCCCTCCTCCACCAGCCCTCCCAGGAACCCCCAGCCAGGGGAGACCAGGTGGAGACGGAGAAGGGCCTCGGCCACCCACCCCAGGCCTGGACACTAACCCATAGGCTGCACTGGATTAGGAGAGCCCGAAAGACACTGAAGAGAAGAAGACACAAAAGGCCCCCTTGGGGCACTGCCCTTCTTCCCGTGTGTTTTCATGTGGGTGGGGGTGGTGCAGAGGCCGCCTTCTCTCAAGCGGGAGGGGTCTATTAAGACAGAGGTCAAATGGCACCCAGGGCAGACATGGAATGTAATGGGTAGAGAGGCTTGGACACCTCTGACGATGGGGACCTCACTACCCGCCCAGGCAGCTTATTGGTAGGACTGTGCCTTACAGCTTTTTCCTTCTCAGAGTAAACCCCTCCCAGATGTTCCACCCCCTACCCCCAACAATGTGCCCAACTGTGACCTTGGCCTTGACCCAGACCCTGTGTGAAGGGAGGGAGTCCTGAGCTCCCCTGGGCTCCTATCCTTTAATGACATTCAGTGTGGCAAACAGCAAATTCCCAAATCCAAAGCTGAGCCTTGAGGGATACCTCAACTCTAAGGAGGTTACCCCAAGGCAGAATCTTCCACAACACCGTGGCCCTGTATCTAAATTCTTGCGTCCAGCCCTGAAAAAGGAGGCCCTGTGGTCAGCTAGTCTGAGAGCAGGAAGGGGCCTCCGAGGCTGGCTGGTACAGTGGTTTCCCACCTCTGTCCCTCCTCCGGGCATTTTCCAGGCCCAGCTCAGGAAGGCTTCCTGGGAAGCTCCAGGACATGGCCTAGCCAGAGCAGCTGCAGTTTTACTCGTTGTTCATACGAGTGAGATCTCCTTTGGAGAAAGGGTGAGGGAACTGCTGACCTCATGTACCCAGCGTGGAAGGCAGGGGTCCCCTTTCTGCTCTGATAGATCATTAGCACCTGCTGCTGGGGGAGCTGATGTAAGACCCCCATCTCGTCCCCATCCAAGATAGAGCCACCCAACAATTCAGAAGTCAGAGATCAAACTAGCACCTTCTAGAACTTGTAGCAGAGGCTGCCAGTGGTCATGCAACATCATTTCTCCCCTTCTTCCTCCATATCATCATTTCACAGTGGCTGTGTCCTCACTTAAAAGACCATTGTCCTATCTCCCTTGCTGCCAGAAGGACCCAAATTGTTAAGTCCTGACCAAGAAGATATGAGCAAAAATGTGTCCGAATTCCAAGAAAGTTGTCCTAGAGGAGCTGATGTGGCTACGACAGGCACCGCTTTTATCCTTCCTGCTGCCTCCTGCTGTCAGTATGGGATGTGGAGGCAATGGCTGGAACTCCAACAGCCATCTTGGCCTGTGAGGCAATCATCAGATAAAAGGCCTGCATTTAGGGGAATGCAGAGGAAAGCTGGGAGCTGGTGGCCCTGTGGACTCTCTACCAGCCCCAAACTCTCTGTCTGATTTGTGGACATACTTTCTGTGAGTGAAAAACAAACTTCTATCATGGTTATTTGGAGTTTTCTGTTATATGCAGCTACATCTGTTCCTCACTGGCTGAGCTTGGTTAAAGGAGCTTGGGGCTTAAGTATGTGGCCTAAAGGACTTGTCAGAGCTTTCGCACCCCCATCCCCATCCTGTGACCCAAATCTAATGAGTGCCAGCCTGACAAGGAGAGTCACTTTTCTGGGGGAATTTAAGGTGGTCTCCCTCCCACCACCAGACTGCTCTGACTGTTAGAAGTTTCCTTATATTGAGCTGGAAAATCCCAGCCCTGGGGGTGACATCACAGGGTGAGTCCTACCCTGATGAACACAGAACAAGGTGTATTAGTTAGGGTTCTCTAGGGAAACAGAATCAATGAGAGATATCTATAAATAATTCATAAGTTTTATAAAAGTGTCTCATGCAACTGTGGTTATGCACGAGTCCAAATTCTGTAGGGCAGGCAGCAAACTGGCAACTCCAATGACGATGTTTGATGAACTCCTCAGGAAATGAACCGGCAACTTTGACGAACTCCTCAGGAAATGCTTCACTGGGCAGCCGAAGAAGAAGTGAAGGTCCTCTGTCTGTCTTGCTTTTAAGCCTTCAACTGATTAATTGGATTAAATCCAGCCAACTGCATTCTCTCATTGCGGAAGACACGCCCTTCATTGATGTCATCAGTCACAGCTGCAGCCAATTGACTGATGATTCAATTAACCAGCCTTCCGGTTTATTAACCAGCCACAAATGTCCTTGCAGCAATGGTTAGGCCAGTGCTTGCTTGACCAGACAACTGGGTACTGTCACCTGGCCAAGGTGACACATGAACCTAACCATCACACAAGGCTAACCTCTCTTTGAAGGGTCTGAGGATAAACAACATGTACCTTTTTAGTAAAAATATGCCCTAGGTATTGTACAGGACAAGTTATACTAAAGACTTATTTGTTGGTTACCTGAAATTCAAATTGACCGGGCATCCCGTATTTTAATCTGCTAAATCCAACAACCCTAGCCTGGAGGCACCAAGTATGCAGGCCCTCAGATGGGCGTAACTCCGGGTTTTGAGAGAGAGTGTCATTTGAAGTGAAACGCAGAAGCTGTTCACCTGTCACTCCCCTGGGCTGCTGCCCTCCCCCCTCCACGAGCCGATGCAAACCCTGCCTTGTTCAGAAATCCGGGGCCCACTCCGAGCCTCCTCTCTCTCCTCACACCAGTCCCAGGGTGGCTCCCCCAGCATCCACTCCCCCTCTGGGGCAGCTGTACCCCAACTCTGCCTGCAGTGTACAAGTGCTCCCTGAGCTGAGCCTTCAGAGCCGAAATTCAGGGGCACTGATCAGGCAGGGGCCTGTGACCTGGCAGCCCTGTCCCCGGCCTCGGAGTCCCTGCTGGCCTGAAGATGACGCCCTGGAGGGACCGTCAGCCACCCCGAGGCCCTGGGGACAGAACCTGTGCAGGAAAGGTCCCCAGGGGACCAGAGCCAAGACCGCCTAGCCTTATGCCCTGGAGTTTCCTGCTTACTTGACTCATTAAATTCCCCCTTTTGCTTAAAGTCAGCTTCTTTTAGGCTTTTCTGACCCCTACAAAGAAAAGGCCCCTAACTGATACAAATCTTAAAACCCAGCATTAAACAGTGAGGGACTCCAGAAAGGTCGCCCTTCCCGATGAGTGACAAGTACGGGCACAATGTGGCCCTCAGACGTGGAGACCCTCACGTCTGGGTTCCTGGGGTGCTGCCGCCAAATCCTTGCCCCAGCAGGTCTCTGTGCTGTCGAGGGAGGAGGGTGAGGAAGTGACAATAACCATAATGAGCAGCCGACATTTGTTGGGCCCAGGTAGTGGGCCAGCTTCAGTCCCAAGTGTCTTTCGCTTGTTATCTCATGAGGATAGCTTGTGTCCTTGCGGCTCTGAATCAGACGCTGTAGGGAAACTGAGGCTCAGGGAGGTGTGGGGAGGCCCGAGGTAAGCTGGGATTTGAACCTGGCCATCCATTTCCAGAGCCCGCCCCTTTCCCATGCGGGTGCCTTTGCTTGGGAGCCGTGGCTGGTGACAGCCGTGCTAGAGTGTGGGGCAGGGAGTGGACAGAGAAACTCCTGAATCCCCCAGGACTGCTTGGAACCTGGGGGTTCCCCAGACCAGCCCAGCCAAGGGCCGGCCTCCACCTCTCTGGGCCTCAGGAGTGCATCTGTATCGCAGGTTATTGCAGACAAGGGCCCCGGGGTGCAGAGGGACGCGGTTTAGTCCGCGGCCGGCAGAGACGCACACTCAGGGCTCTCACTACCTCACTGGCCTTCTCGGCTGCCTGTGGGGCTGGACAGGGCCACCAGGAGCCTCTTTGCCCAGGGCTCCCTCCCGCCCGCTCTCCCTCACACTCCCAGGCACCAAAAGGGTGGCGGCCTTTGCACCTAGGGGGTCTTTAGACAGTGGATCCTGACACCAGCCCCCTGGGACCGGAATCATCCCTGGAGCCTTCTGAGAATAAAGGACGGACAGAGCCTTGAGCCCTGGCAAAGGGGAAGAGTGTCCAAGCCCCAGGAGGTCCTTGCATCCCACAGAAGCACCCTCCAGCGAGCAGGCCTCACCGGTAGGCATGGGTGGGACGCAGTGGGGGAGGCGAGGGTGGGCCCCTGACGCCTGCTCCAGTGCCCGGTGCCCGTGTGGCAGGGAAGGCAGAGGAGAGGCCTGATGGTGTCCAGGCCCTGGGGGACCCTCTGCTGGCCGGAAGGCCTCTCCCCCCGGCAGGTTATCATCTGGAAGAGGGAACCAGCAGGGGCTGGCAAGGTGCCATTGCCTTCTTGAGCCCTGCCCCACCGCCTCCCCTGGCGAGCTCGCTGGAAACCAGCGGACAGGTTTACGCAGTCTGTTCAGCTGAATGGTCAATGATTACCTTACTGCGGTGCTGGGTTGGAGGGCTGCCGGTGCGGCTTTTGCTAGCTAATTTGACCCCTCGTGCCACACAGCATATGACACGAGGTATCACTGCTTGGACCACAGGAGACAAACAGCAGGCTGCTGAGGCCAACATGTGTCTGAAGCATGATGGGTGGGTGAGGCAATAGAGAATAGTGGGGACTGGGGCAAACTGCAGAGCTGTGCCCCAGCGAGACCACGCCACATCCTGGCAGGCGGTGGCCAGCCAGAATGCAGGCTGAAGTTGCAGATCATCTGCTTTTATAACAGAGGCCAGAAATCTGGATGATTGTTTAGTTATTTGACAATTAATGAAAATAATTGTGTGAGCCAAACAAAATATGCCTATTAGCTACGTGGAAGTAGAGAAACAGGCACATTGCATGCTGTTAGTAGAAAAGGAAAAGAAAAAAACCACTAGGTATCTACAGTTTGGCCTCAGTTACTCAGTGTAACAAAGATCAGAGGGAAATAAATATTTTGTAACGTGGTTGTACAAGTTGGTTTAAATGGAGGAATTAAGGGGCAGGAGGAACAACTCAGTCGAGCCCAGGTCGCCCTAGGATGGTCGGTGCAGCGTGTGATTTTCAATATGAAAGTAGCTTGCGGTTCCCGACATGAGCACGGCACTCCTGTCAACCCGGGTAGCCGGGCGGAGAGCCTGCGCCTGCTCCCAGGACGCCTGGAATTGATCATCGCGGATTTTAAGATTCCTTCTGCCAACATGACAGCAGACAGCACCGCTGCAGCCAGTTTCATCCTCAAGGTAGCATCTGACTCAGCTGCCCCCAATTTTGCCTTGCCTTCCACTTCCCTCTTTTGCAGATTTCTGATCTTGTCTCCTTATGATACGTTCTGTGATCATCTTTTGACATCTTTGGGAATCATGAACTTATAGGGTTGATTTCTGCCGGTAAAAGGAAGAAAGTTCTTCCTTTTGTCTGCGGCCCGCTTTGCGCCTTGACATTGGCTTCGCCTGGCAGCTGCAGGCTGCTCCCTGGGGCCGTGGTTTGGGAGCTGGGCGTGGAGAAGGAATGAGCCTTTTGTCTGTGGAGTTTTGCTCTGAATTAGTGACCTCAATGTTCCTTGTGGGATGCTGAGTTTCGAGGCCTGCGGGGTGACGCCCGCCTCCTTCCCCTCCCCGCCCCTCCCCTCTCCGCCCTGCGGCAGGCACCGGGCACTGTGCTAAGCGTGGGGGACATGGGGAGGGCATCTTGCCCTCAGGGGGTCACTGTCTTTGAGGACAGGGTGAGACTTTGGGGGGCCTGAACCACACGGAGCCACACTCAGCGCAGAAGGGGCGTTCACCACGTGAGCGCGGGAAGGAAGCCCCGCACTGAGTCACTTCCACGGGGAAAGGTCCCTGGGAGGACAGAGGGTCAATTTCACAAGGGAACAGGCTTCCCGGTGTTTCAGGGGGGTCCACGGAGCTGAGGAGCGCTGGGGCAGGGGAGGCCGGGGCTGTGTGCCCAGGGGCCTGGGTTCCACGCTCTCGGGGTCTCTGCTGGGAGGACGTGCCTCTGCTTCCACCCAGTGCCAATGCTGCTCGGTGCAAGCCCAGAACCCCAGCCGGGGAAGGCCGCCCCAAAACTGATACAGAAATTAGTGATGTTTGAGAAACCCTTTGCATAAGGTGGCACATGGAGGGATGTCAGTAATTTATTTTATCTTAGGTATGTGTGTGTTTTTATTTCCCCATCCCTGTTTATTACCCCAAAGAAAGATATGTAAATACCCAAACCGCTAACCTAACAAAGCTGGACAGAGCTGACGTCCGAAGGCCCCGCACTGGCCCGCAGACGCCCATGTTCCACTAGCAAGTGAGCGATTTTGAGGAACCACCCACAGGCCCCCTGCCCTGGCTTTGCGTGTTTGGGTTTCGAAAGGGATTAGAGCAGCATGTCTCCAAACTGGCAACATTTCTCCATTTGTAAAATTATCTCAGTGTCTTCAGGGCATAGGGGACCTTTCTGTTGTCAGCGCAGGCTCCTTACGTGAATAAAAGTGCAGTCGTTGGTGCTGTCCCAAAGCACATGACCCTGGGTGGCCGGGCAGCGGTCAGCGCACCGGGGTTTGGAGACGCCTGTGAGGGCTCGGATTCACCTCCACGGCTTACAGCTCTGAGATATCGGGCAGGTGAGCGCATCACTGGTCTGTTTTATCACCCTTAGGGTGAGGCTACAAGTACCTCCTTTGTATAGTCTGAGGAGGGTGCTTCTCCATCGGGGGTCTCAGAAGGTGCCCACCAAATATTAACCCCCTTCTCACTACCACCCTCCATTCCCTCCCCAGCCCCCTGGAAAACTGGAAAGCACCTGTGGAACGCTGGGTGCTGGGGTAGGGCGGTGAACGCAGGGCGCTGGGGTAGGGCGGTGAACGCAGGGCGCTGGGGTAGGGCGGTGGGCGCTGGGGTAGGGCGGTGAACGCAGGGCGCTGGGGTAGGGCGGTGAACACAGGGTGCTGGGGTAGCGCGGTGAACGCAGGGTGCTGGGGTAGGGCGGTGAGCAGCAGCCTCTGCACCTAACTGTAACTGACCCGCTAGGTGTGAGCACCGAGGAAGGAGCAGCTTGGAGAGGGGCTCAGGGAAGCATTAAAGGTGGACGTGAAACCACAGGTGAGAAGGAAATGGGAAGGAGCAGGAGGGATGAGTGTGGGGAGCTGGCAGGTGGCAGCTGGTCCACTTGGCCATAACACGGGTGGGGAGTGCCCTGCAGGCCATCAGGTGCCACCAAAAGGGGGTTCACAGCTAAGGGAATGCTTTGCACTTTAGGAAGATTAATAGTAGGGCCAAGGGTAAATTACAGGGGTTAACACTGTAGCTGAGATGTTGAGAAACACTATTTAGGAAAAATGATGTGGCCTCCAGCTGAAGCAGGAGAGAAAGGAGGACGCAGGGCCCAGGACCTGCAGACGTGTGGAAACGTGGGAGCAGAGGGGAGGAAGGGAAGGTTTGCGTGAAACCCTGTTAGTGCGTGTGTGAAGAGGAAGCAGTTCCTTGATCGTAAGAACCATATATACAGCTGCTCACTGTGGCTCAGGCCTCAATTCTTTGCTCACCC
>PVKY010002148.1:0-27219 GCA_004027775.1 Bradypus variegatus | reverse complement strand
TGCCCAAGAGAAGATGCATGCACAGAAAACATCAGGTAGGCCCTATGCTTTGGTCTGGAGCTATTCTCTAAACAGATTGTATGGATAAGCCCTGAAGGAAAGCACTTGCCCATATCAATCTGCAAAGACTGGGAAAGGTGTATTCTTTTGCTGTTGATGTCAGTGTGGCATTCAAGGAAAGCTCTGTCATAGCAGTTGCTGGATATGAGCCTAAGGAACAGATGTCTCAGAATTTAAATTCCAGCAATAACACTTTAAAATATCAAAAGATCTGGGTTTCAACAAAAGATTATAAAACTTACAAAGAAACAGGAAGCAATGACCCACACAAATGAGAAAATTAAAGTATGAGAAACCATCAATGAGGAGGAGCAGAACTTGGACTTAGCAAATAAAGACTTAAAAAATGGTCCTAAATATGCTCAAAGAGCTAAAGGAAAGCATGGACAAAGAAGTAAAGGAAACCAGGAAAATTATAGGTGAACACAAAGAGAATATCAATAGAGAGATGGAAATTATGAAAAGGAAGGAAACAGAGCTGAAGACCACACTAACAGAAATTTAAAAAATCCCTCGAGGGGTTCAACAGCAGACTGGAGCTGGCAGAAGAAAGAATCAGTGAACTTGAAGATAATGACAATTGAAATCATTCAATCTGAGAAAAAGAAAGAATGAAGAAAAGTGAAAGAGCCTGAGGAACCTGGGGGACACCATCAAGTGTACCAATAGGCCCACTGTAGGAGTAACAGAAGAAGAAGAGAGAAAGGGACAGAGAGAATATTCAAGGAAATAATGGCTGAAAGCTTCCCAAATTTAACAAAAGACATGAATCTAGACATTCACAATGCTTCAAAAAACCCCAAACAGGATAAACCCAAATAGGTTGACACTGTGACATTTTATAGTCAAACTGCCAAACGACAAAGATAAAGGATTCTGAAAGCCACAAGAGAGAAAAAACATGTCACATACAAAAGATCCTCAATAAGATTAAGTGCCACTTTCTCATTAGAAGCCATGGAGGCAAGAAGGCCATGGTATGACATATGCAAACTGCTGAATTCAAAAAATTGCCAACCAAGAATTCTATATCTGGCAAATCTGTCTTTCAAAATGAGGGAGAGAGTAAGACATTCCCAATAAATAAAAGCTGAGGGAGTTCATCATCACTAGACCAACCCTACAAGGGATGCTAAAGTGAGTTCTGCAGGTTGAAAAGAAAGGACAACACACAATAGATAGAAACCACATGAAGAAATAAGGATCTCCGGTGAGGGTAACAACATGAGTTAATATAAATGCCAGTACCATTGTATTTTTGGTTTATAGCTCCACTTTTTACTTGCTACCAAATCTAAAAGGCAAATGCACAAAAGTAATGATAAATCAATGATTTTGGACTCATATAAACATTCAACTTTGGAATAAAAAACTTCATAAAGGTGGAAGGACAAAGGGGTAAAGGGACGTAGTGAGTATATACTATTGAAGTTAAGTTGGTATTTAAGCAATCCAGGGGATTATAGATTTAGAATGTTAAATTTAAGCCCCATGCTAACTACAAAGAAAATATCTGGGAATATGCACTCATAGAGACAAAAATTAGAGTACAAGGAGCTAAGGAGCTGGGGGCAGGGGGAATAGGGAGTTAACACATAATGGGTATAGGGTTTCTGATTGGGGAGATGGGAAAGTTTTAGTAATGGAAGGTAGTAAGGGCACCACAACACTGTAAATATGAGTAATCCCATGGAATGGTATGCTTGGGAATGGTTGAGATGGGAAAGTTTATATTGTATATATGTTCTCACAATTTCAAAAAAAGCATGAGCAACTAAAGAGATAATGACAATTAAATGTCATTAAAATATGTGATCCTGGATAGGATCTAATAAAGAAGGAGAAAAGGCCCACAAGGACATTTTAGGGACATATGAAAAAATTGGAATATAAACTGTAAACTTTATATCAATTTCAAATTTCTTGAGCTTGATAGCTGTACCAAAGTGGTTACATAAGTGAATATTTTTGTCCTTAGGAAATGTACATGGCAATATTAAGTGTTCAAGGAGCATGATGTATACAATCTACACTCAAGTGTTCAGAAAATGGATAGACTCAGAGATGGATTTATAATTGATGTGGAGATAGAATATGGCAAATGTGGCAAAATGTTAAAATTGGTGGATCTGGATATCTGGGGGGATAGTATATTGGAGTTTGCTGTATAGTGTTAATATTATTTCTGTAACTGTCCTGTAAATTTGAAAGTATTTCAAAATAAAAAGTTTTTTTTAATCTAATGAGAAAGGACTGATCTTGACTATTTTAAAAGTGTTGAAGGCAAATTAAAGCCATCAGCCTACAATAAATTTTATTCCAATGTGGCATTTTTCCTTCTCTCACTGCATCCATCATCTATCCTGGCATTGTCCAATAGATCTTTCTACGATAAATGGAAATGTTCTATATCCATGCTTTCCAGTAAAGTTATCACCAGCCATATGTGGTTATTGTACACTTGAAATGTGGCTAATGCAACTGAATTTTTTTAATTTAATTAACTTTAACATAAATATTCACCTACTACTCTTTTGGACAGCACAGAGATAGAGAATCTGGGTCTCTTTGCTCATTTATTCAACTGAAATCTATTAATATATGATATATGTCATGCACAGTACTAGGTGCTAGCAGTGGCTTCATTGATTATTCTCTAATCTGTTTGGGGGAACAAATGATCTACTTCGGATGACCTCAAGACCTTAGCGTGGCTTCAGGTTATTCAACAACCTTTTGAGAAAAGTAGCATGGGTCATCCAGATCTCCCCTGTTAGATTAGGATCATCGCCTGTGCAAGGGGCAGTTCCCAAGGGCTGGCGAGAGCCCAGCGATATGACCAGAGCTGAGCACGCCCAACAGGGCTGCCCAGAAAGAGGTCACTCCACTCTGGGGAGTGCGTCTGCAACCCATTCAGAGGTTGAGTGTGAGACGGGCACACAAACGTCAGAGCAGTGTAAAATCCCAGAGGCACAAGGAGCGAGGTCAGTGAGCCGAATAATAATGTTTATCGATTGTTGAGAGGCAGGAAAGCGTAGAGGTTTACACCTCTGTCTCTGGAGTCAAACTTCCCTGATGCCAGTCTCCGCTCTGCCACTTACCTGGTGCAGGAAGCCTCTGTGCTGTCCCCTCATCTGAACAATGGGGACAGCAACGGCTCTCCTCTCGTGACAAGTAAATGAAATAAAACATGGAATGGAACCCAGGCAGGCTGGCTGCAGTATCCACACTCTGACCAATAGGTAGAATCTAACTATTGGGTTCAAATCTCACTCCCCCTATTTCTTGATTGTGTAATCTTGAGAAAGTGAGTGGCTTCATGGAACTTCATTTTCCTCATCTGTAAAATGGGGGTCATAGATAATAGTAAGGTGGTAGTGGAGGCTTAATGAATTGATTCACAGATAGCACTTAGAACAATGCCTCCAAAGCACTGTAAGTGCTCAGAAAGTCTGGGCTAGTGTTGCTTTACACTGCGCCACGCGACCCTGTGTGGAGCCAATCAGCAGGAACCACAGGAACCGAGAGAGCAGGAGAGCAGGAGACGGAGAGGTGGTGGGTCACAAGGAAGGTCCAGGAAGCCCAGGTGGGCTCCTGCAGCTGCCCCACCCCGTAGCTGCAGGGGCATCAAGTTCTCCACGGGCGGTTGCTGGCCCCTGAGACAGCTGCCTTCCTGTCCCCCTGTATTTCCTAAGAAAATCTGAGTGGGAGCTTGTTCCCTGACAAGGAAAACATTTTAAAGGGCAGATTTGATGCAGGAATTTACAAGATGGACATTTTGATGCAGCCGCCTTAAAACAGCCCTGTCAGAGCATAAAATGGTAAGTCACTTTGGAAAACAGCATGGCAATTTCTTAAAAAGTCACATATACACCCAGCTTAAGTATTTACTAAAGAGAAATAATAAGAATACATGTTGTGGTGATGGATGCACAACTGTATGATGATACCATGTACTACTGATTGTACACTTTGGATGATTATCTGGTATGTAAATATACATCAATAAAATTGCATTAAAAAAGAATATCTGTTCACAAAAAGAATTGTATATTAGTGTTTACAGAAACTTTATTCATAATAGCCAAAAACTATTTTTTTAAAAAACCACAAATGTCCATCAGTAAATGAATGAATAAGCCAACTGTGGTATATTTATACAATGTAATACTGTTCAGAAATTGAAAGGAAAGAAGTTCCAATACTGCATGAACATGGATGAATCACAAAGATATTACACTGACAAAAAGAAGTCAGAAACAAGAGTGCCTGCAATGGTGCTCCAGATATTTTAGAATATCCTAGAATAAGCAAAACTACAGAAATCAGTTCAGAGACTGCTAGGAATTGGGTTTGCAAAGAGTGTTGGCTACAATGGAGCATGAGGAAGTTTGGGGGGAATGGAAATATTCTATATTCTATATTTTATATCATGACTGTGGTGGTGTTTACATAACTACATGAATTTGTCCAAACTCATGGAACTATACCCTAAAAAGGATGGATTTTACAGTATGTAAATTATGCTTTAATAAACCTGGCTTTAAAAATATGTTATAACACAAAGTACTACCAAATGCTATTTGAAAAAACAGGGATCAGAGATAAGACAATCTCAATTCTCAGGGGTAGGTTGAAAATATCTAGTTTGCCCATTTCTTACTGATTTTTAAAAAGTGATGACAGCTTAATAATTCTTTCAGACCTTGTCAAAAGGACCCTGGCATCAAAATGGCTACACCAAAATGTCATGTCTGCTTCCAGGCAATCAGAAGGATGAATAGACAAATGACCATGCCGTAGCATGTTTGATGCTTCAAGAAGTTTATGTACAAAGCAGATGGACTAATTCTGCATGGGGGAGTCCAGGGGTGGGATTTTCACCAAGAAGAGGGAGAGGAAAGAGGAGGGGAAACAGAATGTGTGAAAAGCCGAATGGGTAAAGAGTATGGCATGTGGAAGAAAAAGCAAAATCAGATCTACCTCATGGATGGGAAAGCTACGGGGTATTGGAAGAATGCACCCGTGAGGTTGGCTGGATTCAGATTGGGAGGCCACAGGAGACCCCACTGGAGCATTTGGAGCCACTGACATTATTGAAGAAAGTCTATCCTTTAATGAGGAAGCCTTGGGGAAGGGGTGGAGTGTGAGACTGGAGGGAGAAGAGATGGGAAGGTTCTCCATCATCCTCTCTGCTGAAATAAAACATACCTTCAGGTAAGTAGGTCCCAACTAGGAGACCGCAGCCCTGAGAGTAGCTTAGGTGTCCAGTAATTTAGGACGCATGTTTCTTTCCTCAAGTGGCGAATCCCAGTTGTCAAGCAACCCCCCCTTAATTTGGGCTCCCAAGGCTCGCACTGCTTGTCTGTTTCGGAGATGCAGTAGTTACAGGAGCAGACCAAAAGGTCATTCTCTACGGTGGAGGAGATGGGACACAGACACAATATTATTTTCAGCCTCCCTTTGTGAGCAAATCCCCCTTCTGGGCTGGGCAGGATTTCCTACCTGGAGAAACAACTGACCCACATCATCCTGGGAGGGCCGGGACTGCCCAGGAGCCAGGATGACAGCACAGGCCCAGACAGACACTCCAGGGAATCTGTGAAGTGATGGAGAGAAAACATGAGGGAGAGCAGGGCTGCTGTCGCCCAGCCCAGCTTCCTCTTTCATGAGCTCACGGTGAAAACCCGGCCAGGCAGGAGGGTGCCAGCAACTGAGTGAGCTTGTTTTTTCCCTAACTTGGTTCTGAGTCACACATGGCATCCATCCTTCCCAGAAAACTGCCCAAGGCCCACCTCCTGGCGGCTGACTACATCCCGGTCCTCACACGCGATCCCCACTCACCCGGCTGGCCTGGAGCACCCGATCCACCCAGGAGAGGCTTCTCTGGGAGTGACCTGGACCCCTCCCAACCTTCAAAGAAAAGGGCCTGTCGCTGCTGCTGCTTCAGAAGTGGGAAGGAGGCACCTCCAGCTTTTGAGTAGAGATGGGAGATGCTGCTCAATCTTGGGGGTTCAGAGCAGGGAGAAACACTAGAGAGCCATTCATCTAAGCCCTGCAATTGACAGAGCAATTCATCCAAAAACAACAGCGGGACGGAAACGGCTGGACAGACAGGAAATAATTTGCTTATTCATCCCTCCTCCCCTGCCCATGATTATACTTTGATTTCTGTCTCAATCATACTCTCCAATGGCCCACACTGAGCAGTCCAAGGGAGAAGCCAGCTGCTTCCTGTGTGAACTCTGTAGCATTAATGAAATAGAGCCCCATATTTCTAGCTTTTTCAAGCACCCTGTATTTGCTGAGCTGCACAGTTCTAGGCACTGAAATGAGAGCAGTGAACAAGATGCATAGAGAAAGACATGAGTTATAACCTGGGTGGGGAGGAAACTGAAGCCAGTGAGAGGACCTAGAACACGGGAGTCCTGGGAAGCCCGTGTAGGGGTCTTGGTGCGGGACAGGGATGCTGGCTCCTTTTCCCAGCTCCCCATTCTGCAGTCTCCAGGGAAGTTTGGCTAAGTTGGAGTGGCCTGGGTTGAGCTGCATTCCAGGGCAAGAGACACTGTGTTGCTTATGTGACCTTGCCTTGGAGCTCTAGGTTCTCTCGCCATCCCTTTGCGTCAGGAGAAACTTCAATGGACTGATCTTGGCCTTTCAAAGGTCCAAAGGAACGTCTCGGGGGGGGCATTTATTAACGTGGGGCCAAGAACTCTCCACTTTACTCTACCCTCTGGCAAGAATTGTTCCTACTAAAATGTGTAGCGCGGGTCAGGGGAAGAGTGTTTAACATCACTCGGATTGGCTGAACAAGAGCTAGGAATGCAGAAGTCTCTACTCACTGAGGAAGATAAAAAGCCATGAAATATGCCTGAGATGGGGGGGCGGGGGCGGGGAAGGAGAACCGAGAAAGAGAAACTGTATGTTCTAATGATCTTAGCACTTGGAGACTATTTTCTCATCCTGGTCTCTTACCCCTGGGTTAGCTCACTGCTGCCCATCTCTGTCCCAAAGCAGTTCCTTTAATAATAATGAATAGTGATGATGATGATGGTGATGGCCACTACATAAGAAGCACCTACTAAGTGCCAAGGAGCAAGTTCAGTCTTAATCCTCACAAAAAAATTAAGACCAATTTGCTTATTTTTCAACTGAGAAACAGATTTCCAGAGAAGTTAAGTGACCGGCCCAAGGTCACACAGTTAATAAGCAGCAGGGTTGGAATTTAAACCCAATTGCCTGAAATGCCATTAGACTGTGTTACACTTTTCGTTTCCCATCTCAAACACAAGAACATAGTGATTGTGATGGTTAAGTTCATTTGTCAGCTTGGCTAGGTTATGGTGTCCAGTTGGTCTGCTTGGTTCTGTTTCCCTGGAGAACTAATACAGTGACCTTGGGGAAGAGGGAAGGAAATTAAGGAAAGCCAGGAGAGATGGAAAATGGAAGGGTCTAGGGGCCTGTTTCTCTAGGATTAAGGCAGTGGGAACCAGTCCAGTTACTGGTCTCAGCCCCTGACACTTTCCGGCCTTAACTCATCCCCCTACCTATTCATTAGCTTAATGATTCACTCTCAACCTTTCCCCAGCTTCCTGTGGGGCAGGGAGGGGGTGTGGGCAGATCCCTGGATCTCTGAGGGTAGCAGAAATGGGGATCAGACAGGTTGGGAAGGAATGGTAAGCAATCTGGTTTCTCTAGGTATCGTCTTTGTCCCATTCTAGCCTTGCAACAAAGAAAGGTCTCTCTGTGCCAGAAGGGCAATGAGGATAACTAGGCCCAGCTGGAGGCTCAGATTCCAGATGTGGGAGATAGTGGCCAAACAAGAGCTGACATCTCCCTCTTCATTTCCCTTTTCCTCCCCTTCCCAATGCCCTAGAGAAATTTTCCATCATAAACAAATTATGCATTCCTGTCCTCCCCCTCTTTTCCACCAAGCAGTTTTCTTCCATCGTTACTATTCACGCCACCCCCTCCCACCTTCAGCAGCTTGTGTCTGTGAGCATGTGGGTCCATCCGCATGTGTAAGTAGCTATGGGTTTATGTTGGTCACTGTATAATGTGCAAGTTCTCTTGGAATAAGGTTGTAGGTAGGTGTGCAGGCTAACTATGCTTAGGCTGTAAATGGGCTTGGGGTGTAAGTATAAGGATGACAGCATGTTTTGGTAATGGATGATGGTGACAGTAGCACAACATTGTAAAAGTAATTAATATCACTGAATTGTATCCTTGAAAGTGGTTAAAATGGGAAATGTTTGGTCATGTATCTATTACCATATAAAAATTAAAAAGAAAAAAGTATGATGGCACGTGGGAATGCAGGTGTGAGGAAGGGTTGTGCTTTGTTTGTGGAGGAGGTGTGTTCTGTGCCTCTCAGTTAGAGGTGTTTAACGTGGGTGGGGTCCTGTGTGATTAGTCAGGAATGGTGGGTGCAAATTAAAGTGACACATAGGCCCAAGAAGCAATAAACAGTAATAATAAATACATTTCAAGCCCAATCATGGGGTGGTCCCCATATCCCCCACACACATACACGCACACATCCTTAAGTGTTTTTTTGTTTGGTGTCGGCATAAGAATTGTCCCAGCTTTCCTTAAGATATTGTCAATTTGTATATGGGTTTAGAGGAGTGTACCTATGCCTCAAAAGCTTGGTGTAACCCAGGATTTACAGTTCTGCATTTTCATCTTTCATTTAATAAGATTACTGAGCAATTACTACATGCAAGGCATTGTTCTGGGTTCTATGGAAGTCAAAGAAGGTGTTGTGCAACTGCCTCTAAGAAAAAATATCATACATATCGTCACCTTGCACACCAGGCATGATATAATGGTATAAAGATCTGAGCCCATGTACTTCAAATCTTGGAGTCATTTTTCGTCCCTGCATCCTCTTACTGCCAGCACCCTCCACACTCCATACCTCTAATGATAACTATCACATTGCCAAATCCTGGTGATCATATGCTAGAAATGTCTCTTATAGCCACCCCTTCTCTTGCTTCCCTCAGCCAAGGACTTCAGGTCCTTGTTGCCTTCTACCTGAATGACTCCATTAGCCTCTTGGCTCCCTCTACAGGCTCTCCCCACCCAGAACATCTCCTCAGCCCATTCAGCCCCACACTGGAGCTGCCCTCCTTTTATTATCAGCCTCCAGCCCACAAGCTCTACTGTCTAGAGTCAAACCCAGACTTGCAGCCTGGCAGCTAAGCTCTCCCCACTCTGCCCTATCGCTTTCTAGCCATCATTTCTTCCCACTACCCCTTTACAGGAAACTTACTCTGCGATTGTTTTTCTTGCAATTTCCCAAACACATCCTGTACTTTTCCAGCTCAAGGCCTTTGCTGATTCTCTTTCATAGATTTCATCCTCCACATTTGCATTTGTCATATCCCACCCACTATTCAAGGCTCTCTCAAATGCAACTCTTCCCTGAAGTCTCCCCTGCCTGATTAGATAGGATGTGAACACTATCTATTTGGGGGCCCCCTTAACACTTAGTCTTAAGTTTTCTTAGGACCTTTGAGAGAGTGAGTGTTCCGGATCATATTTCCCTCCCTATGCCAAAGGTAAGACCCTCAAGGCTGAAGTGACAGCTTTGTCTAGCTTGTCCCACCCAGCAGCACATACATGGAAACTGACTTCTGTACCCTCCGCAGTACATTTAACAGGGTACCTGGTACAGGTGGGTGCTCAGAAGTTGTGAAATTCTGTGTCCTTGAGCAGCTGTCTCTAAAGCAGTTATGAAAAGAAACTGAATCACTACCATTGCTACAACATTTGCACATTGCCTCAGTTTAAAAAGTTCTTCACATGAATTGTGTTATTTGATCTACACAAGGGGCAAATTCGTGTGACTAATGACCACTTACCCTTGTATTTTGTGGTCCTCTGTACCAGTCTTTGTGTGAACGTTTCTGCACACATCTAAATGTGCAGCTGTGCCAGGTTGTCTCTGGTGCCACTTCTCCCTCTTTGCTGTGTGTGTATCTTGGAGGTTGTGTGCATGTGTGTGGTGTGTATGCGTTTGAATGTGTGTTTACACGTGTGCCAAGGCAGGCAGGGCTGTGTCTGTGTGCTAGTGTGTTCATTTCTCATTTCTCTTACTCTCCTTGGCTGTTTCTGCAATGCCTTCCTCTTGGGAGGTGTGTTTTCCACGTGTACTGACAAGCGTGTGAGTGTGCGCGTGCATCTACCACTCCTTGACCTTGCTGGGACAGGCCAGCCGGACTTTCTGTAAGCTCTCCTGCCTACTCTCCTGCCTAACCCTGGTGATGAGGCCTGTAACTGGGCGTGGCTGAACCATCTCCCTAAGCGAGTCTGTGGGCCCTTCCAGCTGCTACAAGTCCCAACAGGTGCCCGCCGCCCAGGATCTCCCCCACCCCCACTCACATCTCACACACTCACAACACGCACTCCTGCGCCTCGGAGTGCACGCGCCAGGTCTCCACCCCCTCTATTTGCTTAATCGTCGGAATTTCCACCAGGCTCCTGACAGCCGCTCCCCTGCGGCGAGAGGAGGAGTTGAGGAAGGCCCGCCCAGTTTCTCCCGCGGACATAACTACCTCTGCCGGGCTGCGGTCCCTCACTTCGCTTTCTGCTCCACTCAGCGCGCCATGTGTCACTCCCGCAGCTCCTTCCCCACCATGACCGTCGTGCGGGCCCCGACTCCAGTCCCCTCCACCAGCCCGGGACCCCGACGTGGCTCCGGTCCCGAAATCTTTACCTTCGACCCTCTCCCGGAGCCCGCGGTGGCTTCTGCCACGCGCCCCAGCGCCTTTCGCGGGCACCGCAAGCGCAGCCGCAGAGTCCTCTACCCTCGCGTGGTAAGTGTCGCCGAAGTGGGCAGCCGCCGCGGGGGAACAGCCAGACGCCGGGAGCCCCTGCCCTGACCTGTCCCCTTTCTTCTCTCCTCTCAGGTTCGACGCCAGCTGCCAGTCGAGGACTCGAACCCTGCCAGAAGGCTCCTCTTCCTTCTGCTCACCATCATCTTCTGCCAGATCCTGATGGCCGAGGAGGGGGTGCCGGCGACCGCGGCACCTGAGGACGCACCTAGCCCCGCGCCCCCCGCGCCCACTCCTGCACCCCTAGTCTTCGAGCCTCTTAATCTGACCTCGGAGCCCTCGGACTACGCTCTGGACCTCAGCACTTTTCTTCAGCAACACCCGGCCGCCTTCTAGCCGTGACACGCCTCCCCCTCTTCCCCGCAAAAAAGAAACTGAAAATCCAGAGAACCACCAGAAGTACCTGGTACCCGAGGGCGTATCCCAAACTGGGACTTCCGTGGCAAATCAAACTCAGAACACTAAAACAGACGTCGGAGGATGCCTGGGGCGGGATTTAGGCACTGACGCGCCTGGGCTAGGCCGGGTGGGAGAGAAGACCGTCGTTAATTTATTTCTCATTGCTCCTAATTATTATTTATATGTATTTATATATGCCCTCTAGGTGATGGAGGGACGTATGTAATATTTATTGTAACTTATGCAAGGGTAGAGATGTGTCCCCCACTGCAAATCGCTTGGTATTAATGGAGCATTGCGGGATTGGTAGGAGGCAGGTCACCTGGGACTGAAGAAGTGGGATTGGAGACCGGGTCGGGGAGGGGCTAGGAATCTAGGATGGTGGTGGGTCTTGGGTTTAGGGGGCGACACTCTCCGTCTTCCAGTATCTCAACTCCGCAGGGCCTACTGTGTGCGGCTCCGGCGGACCGTTGGGGGTAAGGTCCGTGGCCTTCGATCTCTCTGAAGTTGCCCCCAAGGAGTGACTGTGGGGTCGGAGGTCGGTGGGCTGTTAGGGGGCGGCTGTCGGGGTCGCCCTGTATGTTCTGTGAACACAAATAAACTTGATGTACGGTCAGCAGTCATTTGCGCTTGTCTTTGCATGCGGCGATTCCCCACTCCCTTCTCGCCTTCAGGCGCTAAGGACCAGCAGGGGAGAACTTGGCGACGTTCCCGCCCGCGCCCGCACCCCAGCCCAGGGCCCCAGCATCCGGTCGCCGGAAGCATCCGTTGGTTGCCCAGTCTGCGGTTTTACCAGCTAGCGCGGGGCTAATCCGAGATGTGGCAACCTCCCCCCACTCTCCCTAAAGGGGTGCTGGGCGCCACGACCCACGGAGGTCACGTCCCCAGTCCCGGGGAGGAGCCTGGGCGGGTCTTCCGGCTCGGAAAGGGCGGCAGCCGGGACTGCAGGGAAGCGGGGAGCGACTGCAGGGAAGCGGGGAGCCCCCCGCCCCAGGCAGACCCCGGGGCCAGGCCGCGCGCAGACTGCGGACCCGAGCGGGGCCTGTCGGGAAAGGGGCGGGCCGAGCGCCCCGCCGAGGTGGGGTTGGTCCGCTGCGTGGGGCGGGGTCGCTTCTGCAGCAGCAACAGGGTGCGGCCCGCCGGGGGGGCGCCCGCGGAGCTTCCAGAAAGACCAGCGCGCTAGCTGGCCCTGCGCGGCTCTCCGGGCGCCCTACCCCTCCCGAGACCCCGGCCCCCGTGCTGGGAGGTGAGTGGGGAGGGGAGGCAGAGTCCGGGGTTGCGGAGGAGCTCGGAGAACGGTCTGAGGGGCTTCTATTGGCCGAGGAGCTTTATCAGCTAAAGAGAAACCGTCCGCACTGAAGGCGGGGACGCGGCCAGGGGAAGAAGAGGCCGTCAGCAGGCGAGGGAGGGGGTTGTTTGGGATCTGCGTGATTTCTCTGGGAAAACCCTTAGCGGGTCCATGGGTGCAGAAAGGATGGAGCCATAGGTGGGTGCAGCCCCCGCGTGCTGACACGGGAAGGGAAAGGCTCTCTCTCACCCATCTGCAAAGACTCTCTCTCCCTCTCCTCTAGCTCCACCCTGAACCATGTTTTTCACCTGCGGCCCCAATGAGGCCATGGTGGTCTCCGGTAAGTACTGTTCTTTCCCCAGCCAGCGGCTCCCAAGCGCCTGCGTTTCTGGCCTCTGTTCCATCCCCTCTCTCGCTGCCAGCTCCCAGCGCCAGGCCTTCTGCGCCCCCGGATGGCCACATACCACCCACTTGGGATTCGCAGCCACTGCCCTTCCAAGGCCCAGGCTGCCTCCTTTCCAGCTCCCAGATTCCCTCTCGTGGATTGTGCCTACCCCTTCCCCCTTCCTCAGTCCCCAGCTGGCGCTCTCCATTAGCCACCACCATTCAGTGCCCCTCACCTTGCAGGTTTCTGCCGAAGCCCCCCAGTCATGGTGGCTGGAGGTAGAGTCTTTGTCCTGCCCTGCATCCAGCAAATCCAGAGGTAGGTAAGAAGAGGACCAGGGAAGGAGAACCTCAGTTTTCTCTCTTTTCTCCTTTTCTCACTGTCTGCACCTTCTTTTTCCCCTAGGATCTCCCTCAACACACTGACCCTCAATGTCAAGAGTGAAAAAGTTTATACTCGCCACGGGGTCCCCATCTCAGTCACTGGCATTGCCCAGGTGAGGCTTTCAGAGCCTTTTCCCCAAAATCCACTTGCCCCCATCATCTTCTCCTTCCCCAGACATTGAGAGTCATCTGTCCGTGGCCTTCCCACCCCCCACCTACAGAGAAATTTGTCTGGTAGTCTCACCTTCTCTGGGTACCCCCAAGTTATTTGACCCTTCTCTCCCTGAGATGGAAGATGCTTCTCTTAGAGAGCTTCCCTTTCTCTCCCTGCTACGTCCCTGGCTTCATGAGATCACTACAACCTCCCGACACCCATTCTGGCTACAGGTGAAAATTCAGGGGCAGAACAAGGAGATGTTGGCGGCTGCCTGTCAGATGTTCCTGGGAAAGACTGAGGCCGAGATTGCCCACATTGCCCTGGAGACGCTGGAGGGCCACCAGAGGGCTATCATGGCCCACATGACTGTGGAGGTGGGCCTGGGAGCAGGGAAAGATCTGGAAAGGCTGCCAGAAAGAGTGGGGCCTAAGGACCAGGAGGGTCTATGGGTAACAGTGGCCAGAGGATCTGAGACCTTATGCCCCTCCTTCCCACCATCCTCTTATCCTAGGAGATCTACAAGGACAGGCAGAAATTCTCAGAGCAAGTTTTCAAAGTGGCCTCCTCAGACCTGGTCAACATGGGCATCAGCGTGGTTAGCTACACTCTGAAGGACATTCATGATGACCAGGTAAACCTAGGCAGTTGACTGTACCAGCTTCCCTGCTCCCATCTCTTTTACCCTCCCAGGGACCCTGGTTTCTATTTCTGTCCTATAGGACTATTTGCACTCCTTGGGGAAGGCTCGAACAGCTCAGGTCCAGAAAGATGCTCGGATTGGGGAAGCTGAGGCCAAGAGAGATGCTGGAATCCGGGTGAGAGAGATGGGTGTCGCTTGGTCATCATGGGATTGTTGGGCATCCAGTGGGAGAAGGATGGCGGAAGCACAACTGAGCAGGGGCTGCTGGAGCTGGATTGGCAGCAGAAATAGATAAGGCCAGGATTGGGGCGAGGGTGGGAAGCCTTGGGGGGAGGAGGTTCTCACCCTTGTCACTTTCCTCTCCTAAATGGACTTTTCTTATCTGATCTCTGCCGGGACAGGAGGCCAAAGCCAAGCAGGAAAAGGTGTCTGCTCAGTACCTCAGTGAGATCGAGATGGCCAAGGCGCAGAGGGACTATGAGCTGAAGAAGGCTGCATATGATGTCGAGGTCAACACCCGCCGGGCCCAGGCTGACCTGGCCTATCAGCTGCAGGTCAGAGCTAACCCGCAGGGCAGATGGCTAGGCTGAACTTTGCGCTTCCCCATTCGTCTCAGTACACCCCATCTCAGGCCGCCACTATTTTTTATATTCTATTTTGGATCCTCTCCCTTTGGCTTTCCATTTCTGACCCAATACCCACATATGAGGAAAGATTTAAAAGACTCAAAAATGTTTCAGCTGGGAAAAAAAAAAAGAAAGAAAGGGCTGAGATGGGGATATGATCAATAGGGCTGATCCCATGTTTGGAACACTGGCTGAGAGGTGAACCAGAGCTGAAATTCAGCCTGCACTCCACTCGCCAAGCTGTGCATCCTGGCGTGAGTCTGCAGCCACCTAAAGGAAAGGGTGGCTTTTTAAAATTTGTACAAAGGCACCTCCTGGGCTAGCAGCAGCCCTGATGACCAAAGAACGCTATGAGAAAGCAAAACATGAACTTGTGCATTGAATCCTGCAGAGTGAGGTGTGCAATATCCTTGATGTTGCCAGAAGGTACTTTGAGACCATTACCCAAAGTTAGTAATATTATGAAACTAGTTTTTGCTAAGAGTTAGTTAGTATAGGCTGAAAACATAATGAGGTGCAAAACAGCTTTAGTTATGATGCTAAATTCCTGGGTGGCTTGACAGGTGAGAGTGTGGTATGGTGCCTCACTGCTCAGGATGTGGTCTGTCTGGAGCAGCACTGGTATCTCTAGGGAGCTTGTGAGAAATTCAGGGTCTCAGGCCCCAGCCCTGTCCTCCTGAATCAGAATCTGCCTTTTAATAAAATCCCTATGTGATTCATGTGCACATTGGAGTTTGAGGAGCATTGGCCTAGTGGGAACCACTAGCTTGCTGTGAGACTATAAAGTCCTTAATTTTCTGAGCATAGCTTTCCTTGTCTGCGAAATCAAGGGACTGGACCTTTTTGGGGTCTGTTTAGTTGCTACCAGTGTCTCATTATGTGCCAGGCATTGTTTGGGAGGTGAGGATTAGGAATGAATGAGACAGAAAAGCTTCTTGCCCCCCTAGAGCTTACTGTATAGCACAGGAGGTAGCTCATTAGCTACCATCATGGGCTATAATTATCTTAGGTGTTTAAGTGCCTGGAAAGAAATAAACAGGGTGATATGAAAAACGGGGGTAGTCAGAGAAAGCTTCTGTGAGGAAGTGATATTTGAGATGAAACCTGAAGATGAGAAGGAGCCAGCCATGTAAAGAGTTGGGGGTTAAAGCCAGTGCTGTCCAAATAGAATTTTCTGCAATGATGGAAATGTTTTCTTTATCTATGCTGTGATGTTGAGCACTTGAAATGTAGTCACTGCAACTGATAAACCAAATTTTAAAATTTATTTAACTTTAATAAATTTAAATAGCTACATGTGGCTAGTGACCAAGCAGAGGGAACAGCAAGTGCAAAGGCCTTGAGGTACTAAAGAGCTTGGCATGTCCCAGGAACAGAGGGGAGGTTTCTGATCTGGTGTGGGTGCTGTGCTGTGAGTGAGAAGGAGAGGGAGGCAGGGTCAGATCACATAGGGTTTCGGTGGCCATGATGGAGACTTAGGAGAGAATTCAAAGCACGACAAAAAGCTATTGGAGAATAAGCAGGGAGGTGCCATGGTCTAGTTTATATTTTTACAAAGATCAGTCTGGCTGCCTTGGGGAAAATGGATTGTAAAAAGAGAGGAGAGGAAGCAGAGAGGTCAGTTGGAAGCTTTTTTGAAGATGATGAATTGAATAAAGGGAACTATTTGCACTCCTTAAAACTTCGCTAAAACCACATTGAGCAATTAAAAAAAAATCAAATCTAAAGGTGGCAAGAATAGGAGCAGCTGCTATAGCATCAACATTTTGGAAGCTGGAAAGCAAGGGTAATTGAGCAAGCAGGTTCGAGACAGTTGAACCCTAAGCCTGCAGAAGGGGAAAACTGCATAGAGGAAAACAGTGAAGTAATCTGAGGCTCAGGAACTGGCAGCACTAGATGCCTCTGGAACCATGGTGAAGATGGGTGAAATAAGGAGGAACAAGTGGAAAGTGACTTAGTTAGATCCCCTCTCTGGCTGCCTGCCTCTGGGTAAGGGTCCCTCTCTTGCCCCAGCTGACATGCTGAAGAGAATAAACCAGCAAATGTGACCTGGGGCTGGCCAATAACGGGGGCATTAAGTGACCCTTTGCCTACTGAATGCTAAATGCTGACAGCCTCCCCCATTGCCACCCCCCTCTCAGATCCCAGAACCCCCATCCTCCAAACTAGAGATCCAAAGACTGTTGAGTCTTCTCAACAGTCCAGTGCAAACATGACCAATCCAAAAGGAAAGACTTAAAGTTTCTGCATCAGAGGTTCCCCAGCATGTGGCCTCTTCAAGTCACCCTAGAGTGAAGCCCAAAGTCAACAAGCCCCACCCACATACCTAGACCTCTTAGTGTTTTAGACCTTCTTGACTGTGAGCAGACAACTGAGGATTATCTGATACCTGTGGGAATCCTCCAACATGGAAGTCTGGACCAAACAGCAAAGTGATTTGAAGGATACATGCTATGTAGAGAGAAGGAAGCTTAAAAAAGAAAAACCCTGTTAATATACTGGTGAGGTAAAGAAGAGTTCACATCCAGGAAATTGGATCATAGAACCGAATACAGAAAGGCGGTCTGAGAAATTAACAAGATGGCAGAAATCAAAAAAAAAATTACATTGGAAGAGAAATTCTAATAAATCTCCCAGAAAATAGAACAAAAGACAGATGGAAAAAATAGAAGAGAATATTAGAAGCCAGCTCAGCAGATCTAACAGAATAAAGAAAATGGGAGGAAATTACCAGTGAAATAATCCAAAAATTGTTCTATTCTGGAGGACATACAAGTTTCTAGGTTGAAATGTCCACCAGGTGCCCAATACAGTTAGTGAAAAAGCAAAGAGCTTTGTGAAAGATCATTGTGAAATTTCAGAATACTGAGGATAAAGAGAAAGATCTAAAAGCTTCTAGAGAAAGCATAGATCTGAAACATCAAATGACTTCGGATTTCTCAAGAAGCTAGAAGACCACGGAAGCTACAAGAGCTTCAAAATTCTGATGGAAAAACCAGTTCCTACACAGCAGCTTATAACTAGCTTAATTGTCATTCAAGTACAATAAAGATCTCAGAGAAGCAGGATCTCAAAAAATGTATTGTCCACACACACTAAGGAAGCTACTGGAGGTTGACCTTCACCAAAATGTGGACTCAACAAAATAAAAAAAGAAAAAAGATGGGTCACAGGAACAGGAGATCCAATACGGGAGAGGTGAAGGGAATCCCTAGGATGATGGTGATGGGGTAGGAGCGGGGGTCCTAGCGTGGTGGCTGCACACTGGTGCAGAAGGCAGCTCTTCAGTTCATATCAAGTTTGAAGACTGGGTCAAAGATGGTACAAGTACCATATCCAGGGCCATCCTCTTCTCCAGAGTGAACACGAGCCCTGTGAGAGTCGGGGGAACCATCACTGACATTGACGAGATCCGCAGGGATGACACTGCATGGCTGAGCCTGAGAAATGAAACAGAAAAGGTGTGTGCTCCTCACCTGACGCCTCTCCTCACCAGCATCTTGGCAAGAACCTTCTGTTCCTGGTGTACTACAAGGAATAATGAATACAGTCTGCCTAAATAAGAGGAATTCTGTGTATCCTTGTAGCTGTTTAGGTATCTCTGGAAGGATGCACAAGAAGCTGGTCACAGTGGTTGCTTCTGGGGGGAGGAAACTGGGTGATTTGGGAAAAGAGGTGGGAGGAAGCCTTACTTCTCACTGTTTACCTTTCTCTTTTGAATTTGTACCATATGAAAAAGATGAAAATGATAAAGCCCCCCCCCAAACAAAAAAAAAGTTGAAGTCAGTAGGAGGCTATTGCTGTAGTCGGGGCTAGAGGAGGTTGTGGCTCAGACTAAGGTTATGGTGGTGGAGGTGGGGAGAAGTGGATGGATTTGAGTGAGACTGGAAATAGGAGATGGATAGGATGTGGTCGGTGCTCCCAAGGTGCTCATACTCTAGAGGGAAAGACAGGTGGAGAAACATTAATACCAGAGCTCAGCAGAAAGACACTTATCCTGGCTGGCCTGGGGGAGAACAGGGACCAGTCCCAGCCCATGCAGCTCTGATGCTGAGACTGCCTAGAAACTGCCCTGTTTGAATTGACTCTGGGAAGGATCATCAGGCCACCTCCCCCATCCCAATTGGGAGACTGTGGCCTTGACTTCGTGTACCTGCTCCTGTGTATATCCTAGCCTGGAGCTCTTGCCCAGGCCTTTCCCTCTGGCCCCTGGGTACTTGCTCCTCAGCTCTGACTGTGAGGGCCCTTCCCATCCAGGTGGCCAAGACTAAGCAGCAGATCGAGGAGCAGCGGGTGCAGGTGCAGGTGGTGGAGCGGGCCCAGCAGGTGGCAGTGCAGGAGCAGGAGATCGCCCGCCGGGAGAAGGAGCTGGAGGCCCGTGTGCGGAAGCCCGCTGAAGCCGAGCGCTACCGGCTGGAGCGCCTAGCTGAGGCAGAGAAGTAAACACCCCTTCTCTGTCCCCCTCCTGGCTCCTTCACTGCCTGGGCACCCCCATTTGAAGAGCTGAGGGCTTCACTACCTGGATGCCTTCTATGGATCTCAGGTTGCAGGAGCCCCTGTCTCCCTGTCCCTGGGCTGTCTTTCTCCTGGGAGCAAGGCCTCCTCCTCACTCCACTTGCCACCTCTCCCCAGATCCCAGATGATTATGCAGGCAGAGGCAGAAGCCGAGTCTGTGCGGGTAAGTTAGGAGGTGGCTCTCGCTGGCTTGGGGATGGAGTGGTATTGCTGCTTAAACAGGATTTCTTGTCCTTAACTATTCCTTTCAATACCAAGACCATGACAAGTATCCTGTACCCTCCGCAGATGCGTGGGGAAGCTGAGGCCTTTGCCATCGGGGCCCGAGCCCGGGCAGAGGCTGAGCAGATGGCCAAGAAAGCAGAAGCATTCCAGCTCTACCAGGAGGCTGCTCAGCTGGACATGCTGCTGGAGAAGCTGCCCCAGGTGTGGGGTTGTGTGGGCAGTGGGAGGGGAGGAATCTGAACCAGGGAGTGTGGAGTGGGATGAAATGAGGGGCTTGGGGAGAACCAAGATAGAGGATCATAAACTCAGGGTGGGAATTATAAGCCAATGACCAAAGCAAGGAAGGATGATCTGTAGGAAAAGGATCTTAAAACCCAGGCTAAGGAGTGTTGCAAGGGGGCCTGTTAAGCTCACGGGACTAAGCAGGCATCCTGCCTCCCAGGTGGCAGAAGAGATCAGTGGTCCCTTGACGTCAGCCAACAAGATCACACTGGTATCCAGTGGGAGTGGAACTGTGGGGGCAGCCAAAGTGACTGGAGAAGTGCTGGACATCCTAAGCCGCCTGCCGGAGAGTGTGGAGAGACTCACAGGTGTCAGCATTTCCCAGGTGAGGGGACTGGTCTCTGGGAAGGGTAGAACAGAATTGCCAGGTACCTGTGTCACGTGACTCAGTGGGCCTGGCACTGCACCAGCACCCAGGAGGCCTGGGGTCACTGATATATATTAAGCACTTGCTATATGCCAGACACAGGGCTAAGCTTCTATATAGATGGTTTATTTCATTTTATTTTTTTCCACCAAAACTATCCTTGGGGTATGTAGTATTTTACAAAGTAAAGAAACTGATCTGACAGGCTAACTTAACCCAGGTCTTACAGCTGGTGAACCCAAGCAGACTGTCTCTGAAGCCTATGCTGGTAGAGGGAACTTATTCCAGCCCTGTTGAGAATTAGTCCCAAGGGACTGTGTCTCTTGCTGCTTCAGTTTATTTGTAGATCATGGAAGAGGTTGGAGAATGGGCTCTGAAACCAGACTGTTTGGGTTAGAATTCTGGCTCCAAACCATGGCATGTGAGCTGGGACAAGTTATCCAACCTCTGTGTCTCAGTTTCTTCACCTTAAAGTTGGGTTAATAATAGTAACTACCATGTTGAGTTGTTAGGAGGGTTAGAGTAAGTATTTGCAAAGTGTTTAGAACAATGCCTGGCACATATTAAGAGCTATGTGTGTGTGAAATAAATAAAAGCATTGGACCTTATCAGTGACCTTCAAGCTGGGTTCCTCAAGGCCTCCTTGATTCCTGCAGTTGAAGATTGGGCTCTAAGGAGAGTCTAAGCAAGCAGGGCTCTGGACCCTTCCACTCTCTTCAATGATATGCCATTTGTCATATGTAGATCCTGATGGCTGTTTTGGAAAAAGCAGTGGGGTGGGAGTACTGGGAAGAACTAGAAGACTTCTGGATGTGCGTGTCCTCCCTGCAGCCCATTTGTCCGAATGGGGGCCTGGGAGTACCTGATTCCTGAGTGCCATCCTGTTTTTTTTACCAGGTGAACCACAGCAAGCCTTTGAGAACAGCCTGAGCCCCCAGCCCTTACTGACGCCCAGCTTCCTTGCTCCAAGTGGCCTGAGTGGTCCCCAAATTCATGTATCTCAGTGGCCTCCCTGGGCAAGCCCTTCATCAGTGGGATTCCACTCCTCATGTCTCCTTGCCAAATTGCCTGTGCCTGGCCTTGGAGGGGGAGAATTGTTCTCTCTCCCTGCCCCGACATTGCCAACACTACCCATCCCTAGGGGGGAGGGGGGCATGCCAGCCTGCTGATTATCCCTCCCCACCCACCTACTTTAATCTCCTAATTAAATTTTACTGTCTCAGCCTGAGGTCTAGAATTCTTTCTTGATCAAGACTGAAGTGTGGTCTGGAGGTTCTTGCTGTGAATAGGTATGGATACTTATGAAACAAATAACTTGCTGAAGTAGACCCAATGTAAGATGAACGCTACAATGTAGCTTGCTCCCTTGTATTACAATAGGCTTTCTAGAATGGGGAAAAAAAAGCATCCTTACTTGTTCAAAGGTGATCAAAGGTGAAGTTTTTTTAAAAATCTGGTCAGGAAAACATGATAAAGTGGAACCAACATTGCCTAGTCCCTAGACTTACTGAAAGTATAGCTAAGGGATAGCTGAGACTGTTATTTTTGTGCACTTAGAAGCATAGGTGGAAATCCAGGATGTTACTTTAGAATGGGACCATGGTGGGGAGGGCTGGACACACACACACACGTTACTTTAGAATGGGACCATGGTGACACACACACACACACACACCTGCCCCCAGTAATCTTCTTAGGTTGACAGAAAAAACCCAAAGGATTAGCAGCCATAGGTATTCACCACCTGAAGGAATTCTAGAGGGATTGCAAATTGGAAGTGGTGCACTATGGTGGCTTCCAACTCTAAGCATTCATCTGTCTCCTGAAGCACTTGTTACAGCAGACTGCTGGGCACCTATCCCAGCTTCATATTCAGTAGGTATGGGTAGGGCTAATTTTCAGCCCAAGTTACCAGGAGACACTGATACCTGCTGGTCTGGGAACCACTGATGTGCTATTTGACATTTATCTCAATTCCCATTTTCCATCCCTAGATATTACACTGAACATTATGCCTATCCCAGTTAAGACTGGTACTGGTGGTTGTGGGGTGGTTTGGGGACCAAGGATGGGGTAGGATGAGGGTCAGTTATTATGTATTACGATTTTTCTCATTGGTTTAGGGAGAGCAGTGTGCAAAATTAAATGAATGAAACTGAACCTTTCACCTCCACCCACAATCAATCCCTAAATGAGCACAACTCTTGCAACTTTTCTTTTTCAATTCCTGTTTATTTTTGGCTCTTGGGGCAATGTCATCTTTTCAATATGAAAAAACTAAGGATTGGGGGGAAGGCAGTAGCAAGAGACAAGATGTCACAAAAAGATGGAGGGTGTCCTGTCCCCTCTTCCAGGATATTGACTCAGACATCTAAGTGGCAGCACACACTTTCCCTGTCAGGGCTGATTCCTTTTTTGGGGTTAAAGGTCAGATTGTGGCAGGGGTGAGTGTGGGCTTTCTGGAGGCTTAGGGACCAAAGTTGATCTCTTCCCTTCTCATAAACTAGGGAAAGGAAGGAATCCAATGTGAGGGAGGAAGGGATCCCACTGACAGAGTAGGACAGACCCTTCCTAAGGGAACTGAGAGCTCAGGACAGAGCTTGGAGGGAAACTGAAAGTGGGGTTAATACTGTAACATCTTCCCTGCAGCTGAGAGAGGAACAGGGAAATACCTGGAAATCATGACAGCCTGGATTCCCCTCCTCAAAACTGCACTACAATGTAAAATCCCACCCCCTTCCTTGTAGCAACTTCTACCTGCTATCAACTTGGTTTCCCTTTTCCTTGACCATCACGTGGGCTTAGGATGTGGCCATTTGGGTTTACAGCACAGTTCTAAATGGGATCTGGATGAGACCCAGCATTTTTGGAGATACACCTTAAGAGGAGAGAGAGAATTATTAATTGGACAGATGGGAGGGGTGGGCCCCGGAAGGAAATTGGGGCCACCCAGAATGCAGAGATTGAGGTTTTCCAGGGTGGAAAGAGAGAAGAGCCATTCAGCAAACAGCAAATATTTATTGAGTGCCTACTATGTGCCAGGCACTGTTCAAGAACCACCCCCCCCAAAAGGAAAAAAAAAAGAGGCAGAAAATGCAAATTCTGAGGGAGAGGAAAAGGGCAGATGAGGAAGAAGGCTGAGGAAACTGAGAAGCCTGAGGTGGATGGGGCTTTGCCTTAGGCCTCTTCTTCAGCCTCTTCACCAAAATCTTCCTCCTCTTCTGCAGTGGCATCTTGGTACTGCTGGTACTCGGAGACGAGGTCGTTCATGTTGCTCTCAGCCTCGGTGAACTCCATCTCGTCCATACCCTCGCCCGTGTACCAGTGGAGGAAGGCCTTTCGGCGGAACATGGCCGTGAACTGCTCTGAGATGCGCTTGAAGAGCTCCTGGATGGCAGTGCTGTTGCCAATGAAGGTGACTGCCATCTTGAGGCCACGGGGTGGGATATCACAGACAGCCGTCTTGACGTTGTTGGGGATCCATTCCACAAAGTAGCTGCTATTCTTGTTCTGCACGTTGAGCATCTGCTCATCCACCTCCTTCATAGACATCCGCCCACGGAAGACAGCAGCCACGGTGAGGTACCGGCCGTGGCGGGGGTCACAGGCAGCCATCATGTTCTTGGCATCGAAGACCTGCTGGGTGAGTTCAGGCACGGTGAGGGCCCGGTACTGCTGGCTGCCACGGCTGGTCAGAGGGGCAAAGCCAGGCATGAAAAAGTGGAGACGTGGGAAGGGCACCATATTGACTGCCAGCTTGCGCAGGTCAGCGTTGAGCTGGCCAGGGAAGCGGAGGCAGGTGGTGACACCGCTCATGGTGGCTGAGACGAGATGGTTCAGGTCTCCGTATGTTGGTGTGGTCAGCTTGAGGGTGCGGAAGCAGATGTCGTAGAGGGCTTCATTGTCAATGCAGTAGGTCTCATCAGTGTTCTCTACCAACTGGTGGACTGAGAGGGTGGCATTGTAGGGCTCAACCACAGTGTCGGACACCTTGGGTGAGGGCACCACACTGAAGGTGTTCATGATGCGGTCAGGGTACTCTTCACGGATCTTGCTGATGAGCAAGGTGCCCATTCCAGAGCCTGTGCCCCCACCCAGCGAGTGGGTAAGCTGGAAGCCCTGAAGGCAGTCACAGCTCTCGGCCTCCTTCCGCACCACATCCAGGACTGAGTCAACCAGCTCGGCCCCTTCTGTATAGTGGCCCTTGGCCCAGTTGTTGCCTGCCCCTGACTGACCTGGAATGGGGTTGGAAGATAAGCTTGATTAAGGTGTGGAAGGTGCATGACCATGCACCCACCTTTTATCTTTTGGAGTGATCCCTTTGGAGGTATTTTTCTTCTCCCTCAGCTGTGATATATCCTCCCCCATGAGTTACCAGCCATGGCTCTTACCACATCTACCCTCCATCAGACATCAGAATGTAGCCCTCTATAAATTCTGTACAATTACCTCCTAACCTTTTCTATTCTCTTGTACACAAATTAAATTGAATACGATTGTATCTTATCAACTCACCAAAAACAAAGTTGTCTGGTCTGAAGATCTGGCCAAAAGGACCTGAGCGAACAGAGTCCATGGTCCCAGGTTCCAGATCCACCAAGATAGCACGAGGAACATATTTGCCACCTACAGGAAGAAAGTAGAGCAATGAGAATTAGCAGGTGGGGAAAGTGAAGAACGCACTGGGGTTAAGAGACCCTGGGACTTAGACTTGTGATTCCATGCCCTGCCACCAGGTGGCAGCAGAAGTAGGCTTTGGCCCCAGAATGGGGGAAGAAATCAAATGGAAGGTTTCCAAAGGAAAAGGATGCGGGATTCATCCAAAGGGGATAAGGAGCTCCTCAGGGATGGAAACTTGAAGTGGGATGACATAGGACTCACGCCTTCCAGGCATCTGCCCTCACCTGTGGCTTCATTGTAGTACACGGAGATGCGGTCCAGCTGCAGGTCGCTGTCCCCATGGTAGGTGCCCGTAGGGTCGATGCCGTGTTCATCGCTGATCACCTCCCAAAACTGCCGGGGAAGAATAATGAGCCTTCAGCCGCTCAGGTCCCAATCATTAACACCCCCTCCCATTTTAATTCCAGTCGCGCCCATGGCAGGAGCTGTTTTAGGGCCTGGCACCCCCCTCCCCACCACACCCTTCTCCTAGACACCTACACCCCCGGGAAAGCCGCAGCTTATGTATTTCATTCAGCTCATTCATGGCTTGGGGAATATGATGTGGGACTAGGAGAACCCGCCGTCCGCAGGCACCAGGGTCGGGAAGAGGCGGAACGGAGGCGGTCCTCCTGGATAAGCACCACCCCCACCCCAAGCCGGGCCCCGCCCCTCCACGCCGCTCACAAAGGGCTGCGGAACGGGGAAACCAGCTGCAGTCGCGGAGACCGCCCGCCACCTGACTGCAGCGCACGCGCGAGTCGACCCGCCAACAATGGGAGGCGTCGCGAGTGGGAGAGGCGGGGCCGAGGCCACGAATTCCGCGCGCGCAGGGCGGAGCCCGACGGAGGGCTCGCGCGCCCCCGACGACCGCCGGGGCCGCATTGTCCTCGCGCGCCGAGGGCGCCCCGCCCCGCCGGGCCCCGCCCTTCTGCTACAACGTAGCAGCCGCACTTCCTCCCCGTCCCCTCCCCCGCCACACTGTAACCGCGCGCAAAAAAAAAAAAAAAAAATCTCTCCTGGGCTTGGAATTGTATTCCCTCGCTCGCTAAGTTTTCTTTTCTTTTTTTTTTGCTTTAAAGGAGGATTCCGCCCCCTCCAATTAGTCCTCAAGAATCCCTTAAGCAGGCATACTCCCTCCCCCTATTTTTCCGCTCTCTCCCTTATCTGTTCACCCCGTAAAAGGATCTCAATAAGGAGAAATGAAATAAAATTAATCCCGTACATTTTATCCTTCCAACTACTTAAAACTACAGAGATCGGAGGCGTGCGGGGGTGCCTAATCTTTTGTTAAGGGGAGCGGGCAGAGCAGCCCACCCTGGCGCATTGCGTCCCCCCTCTTTAGCTAGGCGCCCTCTGCAGCTGCCCGTCCAGCCTCGCCCCTTCCCCCTCCGATTTTGCCCTAGGAGCCCTAGCCAAGGGGGGGAGCGCGGGATCCACATGGGGCAGAACTCGCCCCGCTTTGTCTCAGGCCGTTTCCGCATCTCCCTCCCGAGTCCTAGGACCGTTAGAGGAGATCCTCTTTAAGTAAAATCGTACAGCTTCTAAGTCTTTCCGCCCCCCAACCCCAAAGGGTCATTTCAATAGCCCCCAAAGTGAGCCTACCAAGAAAAATAATTCCTCGTTTTCCAAAGGCAAATTCTAGTTACAAATGTGTATAAAACTTTTTTTTTCAAAGGTTGATTAAGGATGGAGAGCGTGAATATCCCACATTCTTCGTAACTTACGTGATTTTTTTTTCTTCTCAAAAGGCATACAGTTAAAATAAAGAGGCTTAAAATCCTTACCTTGGCACCGATCTGGTTGCCACACTGACCAGCCTGGATGTGCACGATTTCCCTCATGGTTAAAATTTATTTTAAGTTTTTGCTTGCCTCAAGGTACGGGGCAAGAGAATGATAATGAATTTTTCTCTCTGCGAGTCGCAAGCTGGCAGGATGGATCGTGCCCGGAGGCTGGAGCAGCAAGGTCCGAACGCGGCAGCAGGAAGGCTTTGAGAGGGAGAAAGAAGGAGGGGGGAGGGAGAGGGAGGGAAGGCGGGCAGGGCGGGGCGCGCGTGCGCGGGAGCTGGGAGGCGGGAGAAAGTGTCCCGCTCCGCGGTCGGGAGACAAAGCCTCATCTAGGCTGGTCCTGATTAGTCGATGGCAGTCATATACCAGACGTCCATTGGTCTCTGCTCGCAGTGAAGGAGCGCGGTCCTCTCTGGGAGTTGTAGTCCTCTATTGTTGTCCACGCCGCAAAATGAGGTGGCGAAAGGGTGGATACCGGGTGGCTTTTTTTTTTTAAGTGAAAAGTGATGACCTTGCGCAAGATCTCTTTCCTTTGTTCCTAAGATTTTTGTACAGAAAGGGAGTTTTCAAGGATACAGCAATTGGGAAGCCCGAGGTGACAG
>PVKY010002147.1:0-27200 GCA_004027775.1 Bradypus variegatus | reverse complement strand
GGAGGACGCTGCGCTGGGCTCTGGGGGCCGTAGCTGGCCCACTGGCAACTGTTCCAGTTTGCTAACGCTGCCAGAATGCAAAACACCACAGATAGATTGGCTTTTATAAAAGGGGGGTTATTTGGTTACACAGTTACAGTCTTAAGGCCATAAAGTGTCCAAGGTAACACATCAGCAATTGGGTCCCTTCACTGGAGGATGGCCAGTGGTGTCCAGAAAACCTCTGTTAGATGGGAAGGCACTTGGCTGGCATCTGCTCCAGAGTTCTGGTTTCAAAGTGGCTTTCTCCCAGGACGTTCCTCTCTAGGCTGCAGTTCCTCAAAAACGTCTCTCGGTTGCTCTTGGGACATTTGTCCTCTCTTAGCTTCTCCAGAGCAAGAGTCTGCTTTCAACAGCCGTCTTCAAACTGTCTCTCATCTGCAGCTCCTCTCTCAGCTCCTGTGCATTCTTCTAAGTGTCTCTTGGCTGTAGCAAGCTTGCTCCTTCTGTCTGAGCTTATATAGGGCTCCAGTAAACTAATCAAGGCCTATGCTGAATGGGTGGGGCCACACCTCCACGGAAATTATCCAGTGAAAGATCTCACCCACAGTTCAGTGATCACATCTCCATGGAAACATCCAATCAAAAGTCTCCAACCCAATCAACACCAATACGTTTCCTACGTACACAAGACTGCATCAGAGATAATGGTATTTTGGGGGACACAATACATCCAAACCAGCACAGCATTGCATCCCGGGCCACACTGGACAGAGGCCCCTGGGCCACCAGCTGGCCCTGCTGTTCCTGCCACCCACTGACCCTGGTGGTCACGCTCCCCACCCGGGGCCTTGGGGTCCGTGTTGCACTTGTTGAGGCTAAATGATCGGTTGGCAGGGCCTCTTCCGATGACTGAAGTACTACGTGATTCTGAGACTGGGGGTGGTTAGGGTTGGACCTTGGGCACCACATAGGTTTAGGGGGGCTGTGGGAAGAGCCATTTAAAAATCCTGGGGTGCTCCTTCCTTTGTCCCAACTAGGAGGACTGGATTTAGGACAATTTAACCTTCTAGAGATAAGTGAGGACCATATCTTTGACGCCAGAAAAACTGTGTGGTTGAAGGATCCAGGGGTATTTGGCCCAGAGAAAGCCCTAGAACACAGCCTCGGGCCCTGGGCTCCTCAGGACCCTCCTCATGGGCGAGCTTGTAGGACAAGCTCGTGGCGCTGCAGCAGCGGGATGGGGGCTGGCACGATGGCGTGATTGGGGCTGGGAGCTGGACTCAGCGCGGTGCACCCCCACGGTTTGTGCTCCGAGACCCGGGCAGGAGGAGGGGAGGGGGCAGCGCTGCCTGTCTGGCTGGGAGCTGCCCATCCCCTGCCCGGGACAGCCCCCCAAGTTCTCCCGGCGTGGCTGTCTGACTGTCTTGGTTTCTTCCAGGCCCGAGGGTCTGTGGAGCCCCCGTGTGAGCAGGCAGCTTGCTTCTAAGGTGGCGGGAGAGATGCTGCCCGGGTCCGCCTGGCCCTTCCCCACGACTTGTGCATTGCGGAGGGCCTGGTGCCTGTCCCAAGGCCAGCTGCTCTGACCGGGTTCCTGTCCCTTCTCTGGGGGTGCTGCAGTCACAGTCCGATGGATTTGGGGGGGCCCTGCCTGCGTGGGGTCCGATGCAGAGCAGAGGAAGGAAAGCAGGTGGCCACTGCTGGGTAGCCGTAGGAGGCCATGACCCGGCCGCCTTTAGGACGGGCCTCCTCCTGCTTGTCGTTCCACAGGGGCTGGCCGTGTTTTAGGGAACATGGAAAAGCCACCACGGTCTCATCCTCTGCAGGCTCCCTACAGGGACAGTGTTTGTGTAGAATCCAAGAGGGACGGGAAGCTGGGAATTCTGTAGCAACTAGGATTTGTGAAATTTTCTGTTCATGGCTGATTTTGGAAATCAATCTGTTTTATATGCAGCTTATGTTTTCCCATGGCCTTTTTCCCTAAAAATCTTTGGAGTTGTTAAAACTGAAGGTTAGAGCATCTAATCTAATTTTTCGAAAATTGTTCACCCGGCTATGCCAGATCCTCAGGTCACATTCGGTGCAGCGCTGAGTATCCGTGGCCTCGGCCCCGTGGGTGGCACACACCGTGCTGGCCTCACCTCGTTTTGTCCGGTGCCCTGTTGGGCGAGAGCTTTCACCTCTCCTAGTTCTGTCTGTAGATGCCCTCTGTGGGTGGAGAGAGCTCTTCTGTTCACGTGCTTCTCGATGGCTCGCCGATGCTCAGAGAGATGGCGCGGTTCGTGGTATCTGTAGACGAAGCTGGAACCAACCCCTGTTCTCAGCCTTCTAAGCTGTGGCTCCACCACACACCGTGTTTCTAATTCATTTCCTTTAGATTGGCCTTCCCGGAGTGGGCTGGGGGGTGTAGCAGAAGGTGTCGGACAGCTGTCTCGGCGTGGCCAGGACGCCCCGAAGGAGGACTGACCACACCCCTTCCAGGTCCACAGCCCATGGGCCCCGGCCAGGTGGCCCACTCGGTGGCATCATGGCCGATGGACAGGCCTGAGGCATTAACAGGCGGCTTGAACCAGTGTCGCCTCCTCACCAGGAAGGGAGGAATGTTTAATGTTGTGCCGGAGCCTTCCTCACGGCGGTGTGCGCCTCTTTCTCCTGGCAGTCGGCCCACAGGAGCACGGATTCTTGGTGAATGTTAGTGGTGAAAAACCCCTACGCTTCCTGCCAGGCGTGGCTCTGACTGTCTTCTGGGTGGTCTCACCCGGGATGGCTGGACCTGATGTTACTACTGAAATTCAACCCAGAATGTGTTTTAGAAACGGTCCTGCAGAGTGAGGGGTGGGCGTGGGGTAGATGTGGGGTGGGTGCAGAGTGAGGGGGGGCTGGGGTGCCTGTTGTCACTGCCCATGGTGGGTGAGGGTGAGAGAGGGCATTTTAAATCCAGGCTGTCTCGTAAAGCATGAGGTTTAAAATTTAAAACTGGATTCTTCTTGTATTTTTGTTTTTATTTGTACCTTTTCCACAGCAAGATGTGGTGTATGGGGGGTGGGGGATGTGGATCGAACTGGTGGCTTCTCGGGCTTCGTGGTTTTGCTCTAAGTCTGGGTGGAAGACGGCGAGGCAGGAGCTCTGCCCGGAGAGCACCCTGCCCGGGGCCCTGGTTGGGCCTCTGGGGTCCAGCTCTCTGCAAGAGCGCACAGCACCCCGCGCCCCCTCCTGCTCCCTGGTGCTCCTCTGCAGGCTTGTGTGGCGGCGCCAGCCTGTCACCCTGACCCCCGGCCCTTTGGCACCATCCGTGCGAACGTGTGGGAAAGGCACCTGGGCGTGTGACCATATTACAGAGTCGGTTTTGACCTCACAGACCTATATCGGGGACCCTCAGGAACCTGCATACCCGACACACTTTGACAGTCTTGGTCCTGGATCAGAGGTGGGGTCCAGCTCCCCTCTGGACTGAGGGTCCGGGCCAGATGCCAGGGCTGGAGCCCAGCACTGCCACTGCCTGCCAGTCATCCGTCTGTCGGCCAGGAAAGGGCCGAGCGGGGCGGGAAGCTGCCGGCGAGCTGCCTCTGTGACGCAGGCCTGTTCCCGAGAAACCTGCACCCAGGCCTGGGGTCCTCGTATTTTTCCTTGGCCCCCATCACTGGCCACTGAGGGGTGGGGGACCCCGGGGAGGGCCTCCCATCTCCTGGAGTCGCGGCAGCACAGGGCCCACCCGGCCCCCACCCAGGTCTGTGTGGGCTGTGTAGTGGGGCGCACATCTCCGTCAGGCCCTGCTGTCCTCATCAGGAGGGAGGACCGAGCTCCCTGGCCGTGCTTCGTCAGGAGGGGCACACCTTGGCCTCGAGCCTCCCTGCCCACACTGGGTGGCCGGGTGAGCAGCGGCCACGTCACAGTGTCTTCCCGAGGACAGACCAGTCGGGGCGCCACTTGATTTCAGCTTCAGCTCCATGTCTGGGATATGGCTGTCTCTGAAATGAAGTCCTTTGCAAAGACCCCCCTTCCCATTCCTTCTGCTTTTATTGGTGGTGCTGGCACTCGATGCTTGTTCTTACTGCGCGAGTTAGACCAGGAAGACAACACACTGTTCACGCTGTTGGTCATAGAGGATAGTTGAGGTGAACTCTGGACCCCACCCCTCCTAAGCCAGGCTCTTCCCGGAGGCAGCCCACTGTTGGCCGAGGAGCGGGGGTTGCTTCTTGGGTGTTTATTCCACTTTTAGAAAGTTTGAAGAAATTCTTTACCTCTGAAATTAGACATTTGCAAGAGCGTCTGACTTTTGGTGTTAGTTAATTTGAAAATGGCCTCTTGCTAAACTCAAAATCACTTGCCGAGAACAAACTATGCAGCTAAGACAAGTAATTGTCACACTTAAGCAAAGTTTTTATTTTCCATCATGACTGTGTTTGAAAACAACACACTATGTTTTCACAATACGGACAAGTCCGTGTTTCCCATTGAGGTGGCTCCACAGCCTCATGTCTGGAGAGCAGGTGAGGGGCTGTCGCTCGCCCCGGCTTTCTGTGAAGCCCTCCAGGGCCAGAAAGCCCCCCCAGAGCCCTGGCCTGTCGAGAGCAGCCTCGTCCTCCCCTTTCCTTCATTTCCCCTCCCCAAGGTTAGAAACGTGGTCTCTGACTGCCACGGTGGCGTGGCGGACACGTGGCCCTCTTTGGCGAGGGTAAGTCAACAGGTTTGAAAGGCTCCCGGAGAAATGCTTCGTGGCCTCGGGGTCCAGAGACTCCTTGGAGGGGGCTTCATAAACCAGGGCTTTGAGAACCATGGAAAATGGCACAGTGTGTGTTTACGAATGTTATATCCATTTTCTAACTCATGACACTTGAGGGAAATCGTGGATAATTCCCACCAGCAGGTTTCGACCCTGAGTCTAATCTGTCAGCGCTCTGGGGTCATTCGTGTTTCTTTCATTTCCCAGTGGTCTGTCCTCCGTGCCATCTCCAGACCCCAGACCCACGGGAAACTGTTGTTTCCTCAGGTGAGGCCCTGTGACTGTGAGAGTTCCTGGGGCTTGGTTCCCGAGGGCAGCTTTTCCGGGTGGTGAAGCAGCCGGTGGTGTTCATCGTCTGTCCCCTCTTCATTCCCTGAAGGGACTTGGGAAGTTTGGAATGTAGGTGTTGAGCATGAACTTTGGCTCAGGGTCTCCTGGTAGACAGCTGCTGGGATGCCTTCCCTTCTGAATCAGATGTCGTCCAGTCCTCCAAAGACGTCCCTGACAGGTGGTACTTAACTCTCGGGGGCCTGTGTTGGCCGCGGTGTGGTCATCCTGGGGCTGAGGTATCCGGTGCTTCTGCACGTGGAGGGAACCAGTGCTTTTGGGGGAAGCTGAGTTGAGCAGATGGGATACGGAGCCGTTGGCTGCTGACTTGGCAGGCAGCAGGGCGAGGAACTCCTCCACGGAAGGATTGGCCTGGTGGCCGGGAGCACGGATGCCCTGACTACATTGGGCAAAATGGCGGCCGTTGAGCGTGTACCCAAGCCCCAAACTCACGGGCGTCAAAGGGACGATGTTCTGGGACGCACCTCCTTCCCTGGGCTTGCCGTGAGGGCCACTGTCTCTGCAGCCACCTCCCCTGCACACACCCTGGAGCTCCTCGTGGGCAAGCAGAGGCCCCGACCCCTTCCCCACGAACCGCATGAAAGACCATGGTCACAAGTCCCGTCTGTGATACATCCTTGGTGGATGCAGAATCCTGATAATTTTGGGACAACTTGACAGAAATCCAGCTTCTTGCCCCCACCCCAGCATGTGAGGACATGTTGCCGTGGCTGCCTTCTGGGCTGCTCTGACTCTCACGCTGATCAGACACGCCGTGGCGTGCCGGAGGCTGGGGCACAGCTCCCGCCCGATGTGACCGCGGTGTGGTGGAGCGCCCCGTGCTGGGCAGCAAGGAGGCCTTCGGGCCTCGCAGTACTCACGGACACTTCCTCCCCGTGTTTCTCTCTGGCCTTGCAGGATCTCCCGGTGGCCCTGCCTAACGTGGATCTTCTGAGACGCTCCTTCCCACGGCAGCCCCTGGAGAGCCTTCCGCACGGAGGTGTTGCCCTGGAGCAGTGTTTGCTGAGTGGGGGGTGGAGCTGGCTTAGAGCCAGTGGCATGGCGAATCTGTGCGTCCAACTCGGAGTCCCTGGAGCTGCTCCTAACCACGCCTGTGCTGACAGGGCCAGTGCGAGCCCCCGTGGGCACGTGGGACGGGGGTCTGTCCCTGTCCGCTGGAGAGCCGGCTCCAGTTCACCGACTCTGGGTCAGGGCAGTCAGAGATCAGTCCGAGGGGGCCAGGGCTAGTCACCTGACAATTGGAATTTGGCTTTTTTGAGACCGTTGCTTGTTTCTTCTTGGTTTATGCTGAGTTGGAGCAGCTCTCCCTGGCGTCCTGGCCCTGTGTTCCTACCTGAGCGGGGTTGGGATGGGCAGGCAGCAGTGTCCGCCCCTCCTGCCCGGTGGGGAGGAAGCCGGGGGGTTGGGTGGGATGTCTGGGCGACCAAGGGCCCCCATTTGGGAGAAGATCTTTGGGTGCCCTTCCATGGGGCCGTGAAGTAAGTGACGGTTGGTGAGGAGCTCACAGTCCAGAAGCAATGAGGGGCCTTCGGGAAGTTCTTGGAGAGCAGAGGACTGCAGCTGGTCATCCACAGGGGTTACTGGTTTCCAGCTGAGGGTCTGAAAGTGGGAAACTGGTTCTGGCCATCCCTCAAAACCAGCGAACCCCCATCCTTGGTGGAATGTTGCCCAATACCCCCTGCCTGGGACACACGTTCCCACAGAAGCCTGTGAAAACCCAAGCACTCACCAGAAGACAAGTGGCTGTCAGAGGAGGTGAGCTGGGTGAGGCTCAGGGTGTCGGGGGGTCCCCGAGGGAAACACGCAGGGACCCTGCTTCCCGGGCCGTTCAATGGTCTCTTCCAGTGACTGCCCGAGGTGCAGCACGCCCAGGCCTTCTGGGCCTTTATGTGAGGGGAGCAGCTTTTTAAACGACAGGGCCTTTGGGACGAGGCTGCCCCTGCTGGTGGAGAAGATCCTCAGTTTGTCACATACTTGGGTTTTTCTTTTCTTAATAATTAGTCTTGCTTGGCATGGAAATCTGCTTGAACCTTTGTTTTCAAGGTGGCAAGCACTAAAACCACAGTTTACCAGAATCAGAGAGACAAGAAAGCTGCGTCTGCTTCAGCCACAAGCCTCCAGGGGCACGCGGCTCCTTGCCCGGGGTGAAAACCCGCCGGTGTCCCCCCAGCCGGCACCTCAGGAGAGCCCATCTTGAGGCATGGGCAAGGAGGCTTTGACTTCCACAATGGAAGGAGTTTTATCATTTATGCAGAGGCTCACAGGGGCCGTCTTGCAGGCCCTTCTGCCTCGTCCCTCTTCTCACTGCGGAGTGGTGGGCTCTGGGGCCGGGTGTGGCGGTCCGTGCATCTCCCCTTAAAACTGCCTCGCCCAGTCCTGGTTGGGAGGGGATGTTAGTTCACATTTCTGTCACCCTGGAGAGCAGAGGCTTCCCACTCAATTGACCTCCATCCGAAAATTGCAGCAGCTCCTCTTTGAAAGTTCTTTCTTTTGCCCCATTACAGTGAACCCAAAATAATTTTTGTTGTTCTGTGAAGTCAGTTTTCCAAACTGAATAAAAGGGAAGTAAGAAGGAGCCATGAGCACACTGTCAGTGACACGTAGAGAAAGCGGCCCTGAGTGCATTCCTCGCTACATCACGTCTTTCCTGTGTGAGGTGGTAAATCACTGCTTTGTCATTATCAGTCTAGACAGCAGCGAGCCGAGTCCACTCTTGGGTTGGCGTTTCCGTCCATTGCGGCGGGAACTGCTGGCCTGGGCCGGTCCTGCCTGCTGGCCACTCCCTTCCGGGCCCTGCTGCTCGGGACGGTCGGGCCATCACGCTGTCACTCACCCGGGCAAGTCAGACAGACCTTTTATTTTCTTCCTGCTCTTTCTCATCCACTCCCCACCTGCCCCAACCTCCCCATCTAGAAGCCAGAGGCCCATAGTCCATGCAAAATGCACAGGCCCTCGGATTCGACCGTGGCTGCGTTCTTAAGGCACAGCCGCTTCCGCCCCCCACCCAGCCCTGGGCCACGCGAAGGTTACGACACGTGAGGATTGGTCCCTAAGAGCACTGCCTCATTTGGAATGACGGGTGGGAGCACATCACTAGCATCTTCAGACTTCTGCTTTCGCCTCTCTGTTTTTTTTGGGCTTTGTTTTGCTGTCTCCCAGCTGGTGCTTGAGGTTTGGCACTCAGAGGCCTGCGAGAGCCGCAGGGCTTGTGAGCGGCACCCACCCTTCTTTGCGCCCGCTGCCCGGCACCCCTGTGGGAGCAGGCGCTCGAGATCCGGCCTCCCTGGGGCATCCTCAGCATCTTCTCTGAGCTCCACGTCTGCTGCATAAATGTCCATCCACCAGCTTTGGAAGGACGGCCTCGCTGGCCCAGAGATGCTTTTCTAACATGCTGTGTCGAGTGACGTCACCCTGGAGGGCGGCCCGACAACTCTCAGCATCGGTTCGGCCCCTGTCCCCCGAAGGAGCAGGTCTGTGGCTGGCTTGCCCTTGCTGACCGTCGTTAGTGGACCGTCATCTGTTTCTGACCATCCAGTCATCGCGATTCACCTGGTCCACAAGGAAACGTGCGTGGGAACAGGGTGCAGGAATTATAGTTTGGTTTCGGCATTTGTTGTACAACAACGTCTTGGGTCAGCTGCTGTCTTCCAAGTCAGCAGGTGGTTTGGGTGTCCCTGGGACAGCACACTCCTTTCTCTGAGCATCATGTGTTTCTATGGTGAGGAAGCTTCTCTTTGAATTTAGCATCTAGTTTTGAAGACTGTCAACTTGATTAAATTGACAGTTACCTTAAAAAATTGGATTTAGAAGCAAATGACCAAAGCAAGTACCTGCCTGCTTGGCTTTTCAGCCAGACTCTGGGTGAGTGATCTCGCCTCTGTCTGCAGAAACACATTTAATTAAAACGAGTATTGAAAGTGTGCTTTTTCAAGTACATGGACTTTTCTTCATCTGGGTAAAGGGGGATTCAGAATTTTATACCTAAACGTTACTGAAATGTCATTGAGCTTCTTGTATTTATTTTAGGTTTTTACACCAGTTTCACATTATCTCAGTTGGATCTTTACAGAGTTTCACAATTGGCAGTGCAGAGAGGAAAACCAGATGTGTGTTTGCAGAAGAGCAGAGCATTTGGATCCAGGATTCCCTTAGTGGGCAGCTTCAGTCTTGCGCCCTATGCCGCTGTCCTGCCTGGAAGTGACTGGCTCTGCTTCAGAAATGCACAGGGGTCACCCCGAACGAGGCTGCGGAGAGCCCCTCTCTGGGCATCCCCTAGTGACAGTGAGGTGTCCCAGCAAGGAGGGCCCTGCTTCAGTTCCCAGCGGCGGCTATGGCTGGACGCCTGGTGGGGGGGTGCTGTTGGCGAGTGCTGGGAGCCGGGAGCTTGGTACGTTCTGGTTAGAGATTTCCACGTGACAGTCTGTGTGGAAAAAGCCTGTAGATGAGGGGCTGCTCCAGACCTAAAGTGAGCAGGAAGGACGAAGGAGGAGCTGGGAGCCTGAAATGGGAAAAGGTGGACACTTGCCCTGCTGCTTCTCGGTCATCATGCAGGAGGCGACGGGTTCTGGGCCCCCCGACTTCCCGCCAGGAGCAGGGCTTGGCCCAGACAGACCTTCCTGGGCCGCAGCGTCGGGCTGATCCTGGTGGATCACGGTGCTTTGCTGCTCCGCACCCAGCACTTGACTTCCGTGGGCTTTACTTCTCACCAGTGTAAGGTCAAATCCAAGCCACAGAACCCACCCCCACGTACTGTCGTATCGGGGGCCGCACAGTGTTGCGAGGGGCTGCAGGCCGCAGCAGCACGTCTGAGAAGACGTCAGGTCGGGTCCGTGTAACTGATGCTTGTGCCCTTGGTGGCGTCACTCACTGCACGGCGGTGGCCCTCGAAGGGGTTCAGTGGAAGGAGAACCGCCTGCAGGGCAGCCAGGACTGAGGGCCACCGCCCCTCGCACGGGCTCATCGCTCCTTCCTCCAGCTGACCCGCCTGCACGGCATGTGCCCACATACCCCTGCGCTGGGGCCTGCTCACAGTCCTCAGGCCTCAGGGCACAGAGGGCTGTGCCTGCCCTCGCTGCTGGATGCTGCTCTCCTGCTTCACACCAGTCAGTTATGTCCCCTTTCCCTCCCTGGCCAGTCCTCAGTCCAGAGAGGAAGGCTCCGTGGGCGGTGGCGCCCGGGACGTGGACACGGTGGTGATATGTATAATTTATCGCGCATCCTTCCGTGCATAAGCTCACCTGGATGCTTTTTAGACATGAATCGGCGGGTCTTTATACGCCGTCCCCTGATGAACCTTCACCCATATGTGGACTGATAGATCAGTTGTTGGGACTTGGTCATCCCAGGCCCTCCTTTCGGAATGTCAGTGCATCTGCTTGTCCGTTTGAGAATCCCCTCAGGTGGTGAAAGAGCCCCACACTGGGGCAGGGGCCACACAGAAGAGCGTGGGTCCCCTGTACCCCCACAGTCATCCTCAGTCCCGCTGTTGTTTTGTGAAAAATGTATGGCAAGGCATGGCTTTTCTCTCCCTTGTTTGCTTTCATGGGCTAAAATATAATAAATAAGTTCTCCTTTTGGACGAGATTCCTGCGAAGAGTAACAGCACTGCTAGTTTATGATGAAAATTCAACATTTGTAGAGGGGGCCTTTTGAACTCTTTCTTCCTGCCTTTATTTCTGTCTTCACAATTGTAATTGTAATTACTTTGAGAATTTATATGTTTCAGCAAAATGTTTATCTCACGTTAGAACTACTTCTCCTTGAAAAGCGCCTAGAACTCACTTGATCAGACGCTGTGCCAGTCTGAATGTATTATGTCCCCCCAAACACCATTATCTTTAATGCAGTCTTGTGGAGGCAGACGTATCAGTGTTGATTAAGTTGGAACGATTGGATTAGGTTGTTTCCATGGAGATGTGCCCCACCCAATTGGGGGCAATGACTCTGTTTGGATAATTTCCATGGAGGTGTGGCCCCGCCCATTCAGCATGGGCCTTGATTAGTTTACTGGAGCACTAGATAAGCTCAGACAGAAGGAGTAAGCTTGCTACAGCCAACAGGGACACTTGGAAGAATGCACGGAAGCTGAGAGAGTAGCTGTAGATGAGAGACAGTTTGAAGATGGCCACTGAAAGCAGACTTTTGCTCCGGGGAAGCTAAGAGAGGGAAAACACCCCAAGAGCAACTAAGAGTGACATTTTTGAGGAACTGCAGCCTAGAGAGGAACATCCTGAGAGAAAGCCACTTTGAAACCAGAACTCCAGAGCAGATGCCAGCAAGTTGCCTTTCCAGGTAACACAGATTTTCCGGATGCCGTTGTCCATCCTTCGGTGAAGGTACCCAACTGTTGATGTATTACCTTGGACACTGTATGGCCTCAAGACTGTAACTGTGTAACCAAATTACTCCTTTTATAAAAGCCAATCCTCTTCTGGTGTTTTGCATTTCCAGCAGCATTAGCAAACCGGAACAGATGCTGTCTCTCACTCGCCAAGTTGGCGTCGAGGCCTGTGACCTGCTTTGGGTTCCAGAGCGCCACGTGCTTTGAACAGGCGAGCAGTGCAGCCCACCTCCCCACCGGGGCCGGGCGTGCTCCCCTCATCTGTAGCCAGGCTTCGCCCCTTCTGCTCTGACCCTGTGGGAATGCTCTGGGGAGGGGCTGAGGAGGGGAGAGCAGGCCACATGGGGTGAGGCGAGGCTGGTGGCCAGACGGCCCCAGATCTCTGTGGTGCTCCCCGAGCCCGGCAGGAAGTGACACGGGGTGCGTGGGGCCGGCAGGCACCTTCCAGGGCTGTGTTTCAGTGGTGTGCTTTTTCACATCCAAACGTGCATGCTGGGTAGCCACGGCGGGGCCTCAGTGGTGCCCCCTGCATGGACGGAAGCCAATCCAGTGCCACGAAGCTCTCTTGCTCTCAGACCCAGGTTATCTTTTTTTTAAATTTATTTTTTATTGTGATAAAATGCACGTAACTTAAAAATCACCTTACCCAATTTAAGTGGACAATTCTTTGACATCAAGTACATGGACAACACTGTGTAACTTTTACAACTATTTCCAGACTTGTTCATCACCGTAAACCCAACTCATACTCTTGTAGTGATAATCCCCCATTCCCACCTCCCAGCACCCCTGGTAAATGCTATTCTGCTTTCTGTCCCTAGGAACGTACTTATTCTAAGTGTTTTGTACAAGAGACATCACACTGTTTGTCCTTCTGTGTCTGGCTTATTTCACTCCACACGATGTCTGCGGAGTTCGTCAGTGTGGTAGCACACACCACACGTTACTTCTTGTGGCTGAGCGAGACTCCGTTGTACGGATAGAGCACACTTGTTGGTCCATCATCTGGTGGTGGCCCTCGGGTGGCTTCCACCTTTTGGCTATTGTGAACAATGCTGCTGTGAACGTGGGTGTGCAAATATCTGTGGAGTCCCTGCTTTCAGTTCTTTTGGGTAAATACCCAGGGGGGGAATTGCCGAGTCAAATGGTAATTTTATGTTTAACTCCCTGAGGAACCGCCAAACTGTTTTCCACAGCAGCTGCACCATTTTACCTTCCCACCAGCAGTGTCTGAGGGTCCCCGCTTCTCCGCATTCCTGTGGACACACTGTTTTCTGGTTTATAAATTAATAGCCATCCTAGTGGGCGTGAAGTGGTACACTCCTAGTTTTAATTTGCATATCTCTTATGGATAAATATGTTGAACATCTTTTCACGTACTTATTGGCCATTTGGAGAAATGTCTGTTCACATCCTTGGCCCATTTTTTTAATTGGGTTGTCTTTTTGTTCTTAAATTGTAGGAGCTATTTATGTATTCTGGATACTAAACCCTTATCAGGTATATGGTTCCCAAATATTTTCTCCCATTCTCCATGTTGTCTTTTCAATTTCTTGATGATGTCCTTTGGTTGCACAAAAGTTATTAATTTTGATGAAGTCCCATTTATCTGTTTTTTCTTTTGTTGCTTGTGCTTTTGGTGTAAACCATTGCCTACTACAAGGTCCTAAGTTAAGAGTTTTGTAGTAGTAGCGCTTGAATTTGGTCCATTTTGAAGTGGTTTTGGTCTGGAGTGAGAGGTCGAGGCCACGCTCATTCTTTGGCATGTGATTTCCAGTTGTCCCAGCACCGTTTGTTGAAGAGACTGTTCTTTCCCCATTGAATGGACTTGACACCTTGTTGAAAATCAGCTGGCCACAGATGTGTGGATTTGTCTCTGGACTCTCGTTTCTGTGCCCTTGGTCTCTCCGTCTGTCCTTATGCCAGGACCACACCACTGGAATTATTATAGTTTTGTGGTTAGTTTTGAAATCAGGAAGTGTGAGTCCTCCAACTTTGTTCTTTTTCAAGATTATGTTGACTCTTTGGGGCCCCTCACAATTCCATTTTAATACGAAGATCCCCTTCTCCATTTCTGTTAAAAAGGCTGCTGGAATTTTGATAGATTTGCATTGAATTTGTAGATCACTTTAGGCAGAATTGACTTCTTAACAGTATTAATTATTCCAGTCCATGAACGTGGGATGTCTTTCTATTTACTTAGGTCATCTTAAATTTCTTACAGCAGTGTTTTGTAGTTTTCAGTTTACAAATCCTTTACTTCCTTGGTATTTTATTCTTTTAGAGGCTATTGTAAATGGATTTGGGTTCTTGATTTCCTTTTCAGATTGTTCATTGCCAGTGTATAAGAACCCAGTTTGACTTCTGTGTTTATCTTGTACCCTGCAGCTGTGTTGAATTTTGTTCTAGAAGCTTTCTTCTGGATTCCTGGGATTTTTCTATTGTAGGATCACATCATCTTGAATAGGGACAATTGGACTTCTTCCTTTTCAAATTGGCTGCCTTGTCTTTCTTTCCCTTGCCTAATTGCTCTGGCTAGAACTTGCGCACAATGTTGACTGACAGTGGTGACAGTGGCAGCCTTGTCTGGTTCCTGATCTGAGGGGAGAGGTTTGTCTTTTGTCACTGAGTATGTTGTTAGCTTTGGGTTTTTCAGATATACTCTTGATCATGTTGAGAAATTTACCTTAGTTTTCTGAGTGTTTTTGTCATGAAGGATGTGGCTTTTGTCATGTGTCTTTTCTGTGTCAATCGAGATGACTGTTTGGACTGTTCCCCTTGGTTCTGTCCGTGTGGTGGATCACACTGATTTCCTTATGTCCGACCTTCTGCATTTCCAGGAATAGATCCCACTTGGCCACGTGTGTGTGATCCTTTTAAGATACGATTGGATTCGGTTTGCCAGTATTTTGTTTTGTTTTGTTTGTTTTACATTTTTTATTGCTATATATAACATATATACAGAAAAGTGGTAACTTTCAAAGTATGATTTAACAAGTTGTAGAGAAAATTTCAAAGAATGTTATGGGTTATAGTTCCACCATGTCAGTTATTTCCTTCTGGCCATTCTAATACCCTAGTAACTAAAAAAAAAAAAATTATATAAAGATTCTGTGTTCGTAATCCTTTGTTAAATCCTATCTTGTCTGTTGTAACCCCTCTCTTGTTTGAGCACTTTCTCAGTCTTCGGGGTATCTGGGAAGTGATCACCCTAACTTGTTTATATTGAAAAGGGGTGTCAGCATTATGGGGAAGGGGGAAGTGTCTGGTTGATGTTCTTGAAGAGGCTGTTGCCTCTGGGTTTTGGGACTTACCTGGCATAGGAACACTCTGGAGGATTAAGTTGCTGAAGAATAAACCTAGTGAGTGAAACTTTGATAGAGTCTCAGTTAGGGATTGGGTATTCTTTAGGATTTTCGGCACTACTGTTGATTAGGGCTTGGGTTTGCCAGTGTTTCATTGAGGATTTTGCATCTGTACTCATAAGGGATACTGGTCTGTAATTTTTCTTGTCCTGTCCTTATCTGGCTTTGGTGTCGGGGTAATGCTGGCCTGATAGGAGTCAGGAAGTGACCCCTCCTCTCCTGTTTTTTTGAAGAGTTTGGGATGGGCTGGTGTTCAGTCTTCTTGAAATGTTTGGGAGAATTCAGCAGTGAAACCTCGGGTCCTGGACTCTTCTTTTTTGGGGATTTTTGTTTTTTCCAGTATGTTATACAGTCCCATGTGGGAGGGTTTTAATGGCTGATTGCACTTGAGGAGATGCATCTTCCTGCAGGTGGGGGGCCAGCCCTTCGCAGTGAGGAGAGGGCGCCGGCTCCCGCTCTTCTCCGGGGACCCTCCGCCCTGTGCTCAGGCCGTCACCTTGTGGCTGCGGCACGTGGCGTCCAGCCGTGTGGGGCAGGGTGGGGTTAGCCAGGAAGCGGCCGAAAGACCTTTCCTTCCAGTCCACGTGCGTTAAGTCTTCGACTCCTTTCTGAAGCTCTTATCAAAACCAAACCAGTGTGGAAAGTTTGGAGGTCCTGCCTTTTCTGTACGAATTCCCAGTCGAGGACATTCTCCCGTTTCGATTCCATTCACTGCTTCTTAATTCTAATGCTCCACATCTAGATTCTAAGTTTTCTGACATTAAAATTCATACGTTTAATCAGTTGTGTAGATCATGTGAAAAGTCTTTTTACTGGCAATGCTGACAGGGAAAAAAGGCCCTCTTAGGATGCCATAAAGTGCCTTCTGTTTGCCGCAGTCGTCGCAAGCAGCCAAAACCAGAGTACAAGCAGAACTTTCTCAGAAATGAGTTCCATGATTTCATAAGTTTCATTAAAAAATAGTTGCATGATTTGACCTTAAATTCACTTATTAAAGGAACTTTTAAAAGGTAAAATGATTATAAAACTAGGACCACATTTTAATACTAACTTTTTAATTTCAGATTTCAAAACATTACGTGGATTCTTTTTTTAAGTTCAATCCAGGATTTGGCAAACCAATGCTAACTCAGGGCAGCCACGAGTCCCAACTTAGAGCTCAGAGCCGTCACCCACTTCGTTCCCTCTGCACCCACCACGGGCAGAGAGCTGTGGTTCTGAGAAAGCTCTCTTGAGGCTGTCGCCCGCACCGCTTCCGTTCTGATCGGCCCTGGCTCCCTTGGGACACACGCTGACTGGGCTGAGTTGCCTCCATCGGTCAGGGTTTGGTGGCCTTTGATATTTTTTACCCCCAGCTTTTGCCCCTGGGAGCAAACCACACTTGATTCTGCTGGTTAGAAATGTGGGGCCTGTGTTCTTAAATGCTGCTTGTTGGGAGTGTGTGGAGGCCACGGTGGGCCTGCCTGGGACAGGGGCCTTGCTGTGTGGGGAGGGGCCAGGCCTGGTCATCAGAATGTCCTCAGGCAGGGGCGGGACCCGGCTGCACCCGGGTACGTGTCCAGCCCGGAGCTGCCACGTGGTCACCCGTCGGTGCCGAGGGAGGTTCCTGGGAGAAGCCTGGAAAGCAGGCACTTCCCTCGGTGCAGGCCAGAGGAGGTGCGACAGAGGACAGTGGGCTCGGGTTTTGGTCAGTGGCTGGGACATCGCAGAGCCGAGTTGAAAGGCCTGGGAGCCTCCCACGCCTTGGAGGCCGGGAGAGCTGACGCGGTTCTACCTGGGCGCTGTGCCGGGCCCAGAAGGCTTGTGCTGGGTAACAGGTTTATATTCTCTGGAGCCTTCCTGACCCTTCCTGCCTCTCTCCAAATCACGTCCTCACTCCTCCTAGGCTGGCAGCCTAGAAGGAAATGGATGGGGGAGTGGGCGGAGGTGGGGGGCCAGCCCAGGTGCCGTGGGGCCCCAGGCACGTGCAGTGCTGCGTGGGGAGGGGAGGGGAGGCTGCAGAGGCTCCCCATCACGGGCCTTTACGTTCTTGGGGGTGGTGAGGTGGAGCTTTGTCCTGACGTACACTTGGGGTTTTAAGGTTAATGGCAGTGAAATTCCATTTTGGAGGAAGCGCTCGCAGCTGAGGGGTGGGTGCGGCCGGCAGCAAGGAGGCCGTGTAAGCTCTCCCATGTGGCCGTGCGTTTTGGACAAGTCACAAGAATCTCGCAAATGCCTGACAATCCGGATTTGCTAGCAGACATGGGAGCACGTGTCACGAATCCTCTGCCGGGCTTCCAAACCAGCGTGTCCCTGCCTGGGCAGGCCTCGGGCTCAGTCTGCTCCCTGAAAATAGGGGCTGGCTCCTCCCCACTGTCCGTATCTCGTTGAGGTGATTCCTGCACTGCAGTTTTAAATCTCTAGATTCCCGAGAACACAGTCACACGTTCACATATCCTAAGAAATTGGGGAATGAGGACAAATAACCTGGAACCCCTGAGTCTAAATGGTCTCCGTAATGAACCGCAGATGCCTGGGTCACGATGAAGTGACAGCCCTTGTGGAGAGACGATAAGTCAACGAGCAGCCCCACCCGTGTCCCGGGGATGCAGACAGATGCCACGTCCGAACCCGGGGCCTCCCCCAGCACTGACAGCCGTGTCCCCAGCCCAGCTCTGCTCCTGGTTAAGCTCTCTTGTCAGCAAGTGAGGGCACATTCGACGGCCTTGGCTGGGTCACCTGCCTGCCGCCTGAAGGGAAGCCGAAGGACAGAGTCGCTAGAAATGGCCAGCGGGCCCTGCCAGACCGTAGTGTGGAGTGTGTTCCTGTCCTCTCCTCATGGGACCGGATCGTGTGGCCTCCGAGGGGTGCCGGCTGGTCGGTGCTGGGGGGCAGGTGGGCCAGGCCCCTTTCCCTTGCTCCCGGCACGGCCCAACCTCCATCCTGCCTGTCACCGTGCCCCCCATCCTGCCGCCATCCCACCCCCCATCCCCACTCCACATTCCACCCCCCTTCCCACCCCCAACCCCTGCCCCTTGACTGTGCCTGGCCCACTGGGAAGAACTTTTCTATTTCTAAGCAGTGAAATACCCCGGTCACGGGATGCCAGACAGAACCAAGGCTAGTCTCGCCCCGTTGTTGTCTTCACCAAGCCTCTGGAAGCTGCAAAGCCCCTGTCCCTGTGGTTTCCTTTTCTGCCCTGTCTGAGGCCTTTTGCTCCCGGTGCTCCCTCTGCCCATCCTCCCGGGGCTGACCTGCCACCTGAGTCTCCCGGATAAAAGGACACTGGAGAGTATTGGGTTCTCATTGACCCTTCTGGAGCACAGCCCTTTGCTTCCTGGGTGGGTCTTGGTTCCAGAAGGCAGCTCTTGGGGCAGCAGCCACGTCCCCTACGGCATCTCCCACATGGTGGTTCCACGGTAAGCATCAGGCTGAGTTAGGCTTTTGGAGAAATTCATGGCGAGGACCACTGAGGCCTCCACGGAGCAGCCCACCCTCGGTGCCCTGTGTGGGCTCGTGATGGGAGGGCATGGACGCTCCATCCCAGGCGTGGAGCGAGCCTTCTTGGTGGGTTGCTGGTGGCTGGTGCTGAATGAAGAGTGGCCCAGTGATTCTGAGGGCCAGCAGTGGGCGCTTTCCTGATGTCCCCAAGGCCTTCCACAGGCCATTTGGAGAGCCTGGATTTTCCCAACAGATCCCAGGAGGATAAGGCTCTTTTCAGCCTGTCGGCGGCTCCCCTTTGCTAAGAGGGACAAGGAAAGGGTATGTTCTCTTGGAGCTGTGTCGTGCAGGCCCCCAGCCCATCTCTGGAGGGGGCGTGTCTGGGCTCTGAGTTACCCCCAGCGTGAGGGACGTCGGGTCAGGATGTCACAGGTGATTTTGCCTTTAGTAAGAAAGTCATGGCTAGCGGAGCCCTGTATTTTCCAGTGTACCAAGTATCCTTTTCACTCTGCTTTTCTGCCACGGGCGCCTGTCTTGTTATACTTATCATTTTATTTTGAACCTTTGTTTGAGCTTCTTAAGCTTCTCCTGAGAATCTGCCAGCCAGGCCAGCCGCAGCAGCTCCGTTTGGTTAGATATTGGGGAGAGCACCTAAGGGGGTGCCTGGACACTGCTCCTGCCTGCAGCCACATGGGGTGCTCCCCAGCGCCCTTGGAGCTCGCAGGAAGTCAGGTTGGGATAAGAAGAGAGCACTGTGCTGACACGCCCCCGAGCAGGTGGTTGCGGCAGAGAAAGGGAATAACTTTGAGGAGTTTAGACCAAGTCCGGGGGTCCCAGGCCGTCGCCTGGGTCTGCTCATGGGAAGTCACTGTCTGGAACATTCCTGGCCTCTGAGGCTTCCCTCCCAAGCTCACGCTGGAGCTGAGGGGTGCGGGGGCCTTCAGAGGTGTCCTGCCCCCTCCAGCAAAGGGGCTGTTCCCGGGAGCAGGGTCGGAGCCTTAAATGCTGGCTCCCCCGTCCCTCTGCTGCTGGGCCACGCAGTGTTCACCTTGTCCTAACGGGGGCACGTGCAGGTACCCAGGTCCTGGCCCCACACGGGCTTCCCCTCTGGCCTGTGGGGACTCAGAGCGTGTTGTCAGCCCGGCCTGGGGGACAGTCCCCATGGCATGTGGGGATGGAGCCCTCGGATTCCAAGGGGCAGCCAGACACACTGTGGGGGGCAGGACCAGGGCTGCAGCCCCTCTGGCTCCCCACCCCACCCCCAGGTGCACCTCCAGCTGCCCATGTACCTGCTCGTTGGTGCCTCGAGCAGCAGGAAGTGACTGGGCCGGGCACCCAGGCAGGGCTGGGCGTGTCGGGCCGCAGGTGAAGGGGGTGCCGTGGGGGGATGCCGGCCGTCCCCCGGGAGAGGCAGCGCTCGGGGTGTCCCTCCTGGGTCCCTGAGCTGACAGAGCAGGAAATCGCCTCTTCTGCTGACCTGACGGCTCCCTGAGGGGCCTTGGGGGAGCGCAGGCTGGAGGGACCCCCAGACCAGGCTGCCATTTTTTTTTGCTGGAGGGGTTAAGGTCCAGGCAAGTCAGGCCTCAGGCGCTGGCCCGTGGCACCCACGCCAGGAGCCTCAGGTTCCTGCCCGGAGGCCCACGTCCTGGTGCCAGGTGCCCGGGCCGGGCAGGACGTCACCACAGAGACAGGGTCCTGCCGGCGAGGTCTCTGGGGCCAGCAGGCTGGGGCGGGAAAGGTGGGGTCACAGTTCACTCGTTTCTGTAGCAACGGTCGGCACTGCCTCAGGATGCAGACCAAGGTACACGCCAGAGCCTCCCGTGTGCGCACACACGGACCCTCCCACACACGCACCCCCACACGCCCCCACGTGTGGACACACCCACTGAGGCAGACATTACTCGAGAGTCATCTGTAGAACAGGATCCCAGAGTGAGCAGCGTGGCCCCCGCCGCTCTCCGTGGTGGCGGTTCCAAGAGTGACCCCAGGGCCGGCTCGCCCCAGGCCGCCGTCCAGGAACGCCCCACGGTGCTGCCACCCTGCTGCCCTGCGCCCCGTGCTCACTCACCGTGCCCCCCGTCTGTTCCTCAGGTGCTGCAGGGTGCCCAGCTCATCGCCGTGGCCTCTTCGGACCCTGCCGCAGCTGGAGTTGACGGGTCGCCTCTCCAGGCCAGTGACATCCAGGTCCAGTATGTGCAGCTGGCACCAGTGACTGACCACACCGGGGCAGCGCAGGTTGGTCCTCTCCCCGCCCCGGCAGCTGCTTGTCCCGCCCTTTCCTGCTCTGGCCCTGAGGGGACCCCGTCAGTGTGCTTGCTGAGGAGGAAGCCCCTGCTGGCACGCTTTCTCCGTGTCGGGTGCTGGGTGCTGGGTGCTGGCTTGATGGCGAAGGGCGCTGGAGGGGCCGTGTGGGTGTGCGGGCTCCAGGGCACCTGTGCCGGGCTCTCGCGGTCCTGCACGGTCTGGAGGCCGTGCCTGGGCTCCCAGGACAGCGTGGGCTCCCGACGGGCAGCCTCAGGCCGGCCTGGGAACAGGGTGGTAGTTTTCAGAACAAGCAGCTCTAAAGCCAGAGCATGTCCTGTGTTCCTAAGAGGAGGCACAGACTTAGTCCTGGAAGGACAGGGAGCTTGTTGGGACAGACACATGGTGACTTGGTGACATGTTGCCTGCCTTCTTGACGCCGTGGGGGCAGAAGCTCCCAGGTGGGGAGGCCGTGGGTTTAGATCACGGCAGGGGAAAGGGCCTTGCCTGAGTCCCTCCAGGCGCTCCGAGCGGCCACTGGCCTGGCGAGGGCCCTGTGCTGCCTGCTGGGGAATGCGGTGCTGCCTCAGGCTGTCAGGACAGCCTGCCCCTCCAGACTTGGCGCTGGCCCTGCCCTTCTGGTGTGTTCTGGCTGTCATCTCTGGGCCTGGTCCTCTCCTTTCCATGGGCCCTGCCTTCAAGCAGCCTTTGAGACATGATTCTGAACACCAGGTTTCTACGTGCTCCCATGCCCTGGAGTTTCCCTGAGGCGTGGGGCTCTCTGTCCTGGCGGGCAGAGGGAATCACGTTTGCGTGCAGCCTCAGGAGCCAGGGAAGGGCCCGGCATTCTTGGGGCGCCAGAGCCCATCAGCCTCTGCCGTCTGTGATGACTTATTCAACGTGGCTCACAGCGATGCCCTGGGGCCCCCAGACCCCCCTGTACCCTGTCTGGCACCCACAGACTCCTGGGCCTTTTGAGTTGGTTCTCTCTTAATGCCAGAGTTAGCTGCAGAGATTTACACCCCACTGAGAGCAGTGAGAAGGAACGAGACAAGACTCAAGAATCCACAAAATGGGAGCTAGGTCAGGGCGCAGAGGGGAGTCCCCAAATTACATATTTTATGAGCTCTGGAAACGAGATCCCACCCAAGCCCCCTCATCCCACCCTGAATAACCCGGCCCCCGACCCCCGTCATCGGGAACGTGACCGCGCTTGACCACGTCTGTAGCAGCAGCCGTCCTCAGAATTCAGGATGCTCTTCAAAATTGCATGATTCTGTAACGTAATTACATTCAGAAAGATACAGGTTTTGATTTACAAAGGGCACATGGAAGTATTTACAAGTCAGAAACACGCGAGGGAAGAGAGCTCCTGAGAGGCCCCTTCCACTCCTGGCCCTCGGGACGCGGCTCACCCTGTCATCCCCTCAGCAAGCCCCTGCTCCTGCCACCCTAGAAACGCCAGCAGGGCCCCCAAGGACAGATGGCCGGCCCCGCCCAGCCCCGCCTCCGAGGCAGCCCTGCCAGCACATCAGCAGTTCCTTCCATCGAATGCACGTAAAATACGACTCTCCTGGCTTGCTCTGCTTCGGGCACTGGCCCCAGCTCCCTGCCCTGGTGGATGGAGCCGTCCTCTCTCCTGCACCCCGCCCTGCCCCTCCTCCTCCTGAGCTGTGGGGTGTGCTCCTGGCCCAGGCCTGAAGGGTGCTGCTCCTGAATCGGCCCCTCGCCCTTGGTGCCTGGAGTCCAAAGCCTCTTCTCCCAGGTGCTCAGTCCTGGGAGCGGGGCCTGGAGACCCAGGCGTTCTGGCTCCACAGCCTCTCCCAGCCCCTGCCCAGAGCGCCGGCCCCCCACGAGGGTTCTGGGCCCACTCTGCCTCGTGCCTTTATGCTCTGCTCTGCTCTCCCCTTTCCGGAATGTTGCGGGGCAGGCTTGAGGGTGGGGCGCTGGGCTGTCGTCCCTGCCCCACCTACCCCGTGGGCCCCAGGAAGCACCATGGCCACCCCTGGGCTGATCCTCGTCCTAAACCGAAGCTCTGTCCGTCCTTTGAGGAAATGACACCTTGAATGTCACCCAACATTTGCATTTAAACCTGAAGCACTGACAGGTGCCGCTGGGGCTTCCTCCGTAGCTCTCTCCACCTTCTCCCTTTGCCAGCAGCTGCCCCTGTGCCTGCTTCCCGCAGCCAAAGCCACCGTGCAGGGGACACAGGGACAGTGTCTATGAGAAGAAAAATGATAATTGAAATCCTAGGTAAATATGTTAACATTTTGTTGGCGCACTAGTTGGAGTTCATTTCCCCACTAACAGAGGGTCGAGATGGAGAATGAGCGGAAGCAGCAGGCCCCAGCAGGCGGTGGGCAGTGTGTCTCCAGGGGGGGAGCAGGAGCGGGCAGGGGCCCTGGGAGGAGGCTCCCATGACCTGCCGCGAGCCGCAGGGGGCAGGTGTTTCCCACTCTGAGCCCGGCGTCTTTTTCTGTAAAATCGGGAGGTCAGCCTCATGAGCCCTGGATTCCTATTTTTTGCGTGTTTGTTTTTCTTCCATGCGTGAAAACCAGCAGCGCAGACGTGGACGGGGGTGCCTCTGTGGGGGAAGCGTGTGTGACCGTCCCCTCTCCCCTCTTGCAGGCGGCCGAGGCCCTGCAGCCCGAGATGCAGCTGGACCACGGAGCCATCCAGATCCAGTGAGTGCTGCCGGGGCCGCGGACCTTCCCAGAGCGTCCGGCAGCCTCCTCCCCCAGGAGCGCAGCCTAACCGGTTAAAAAACACGGCAACAAACAAGCTGTGCCCGCCAGAGGCCCCGTCCCCAGGAGCCACACTCGGCGCCCAGAGAAAGTGACGGACAACGGTGCAGGTTGTTCCAAGTGCAGACAGGAAAATCAAGAACTAGATTATTTTTCTCTGTTAAACAGCTTTTTGTAATTTGCTATGGTGTTTATAACAAAAAAGAAAATTGGAAAAAAAAGTGGAGTAGCAAAACCGTTTGCTGGTGTGTGCAGTTCAGTGTCACAAAAATAGGCATTTGCAAAAGACAGCTAACGATTTTGAGGAAATATTGCTTACCTACTTTTCTAGGGGGAGATGCTCTCCAGCACTGTAATTATGCATTTCTAATAAAATACCATGTATTTATGACCACGGCCGCTTTGGTGCGCTTTCCTGCTGGGAGAGCCTGAGGCCGGCCTCGCCTTGCTGGCTGGCGAGCGCGTCACGCGTTGGCACACCGCTGGCCGGAGTCCCTGGTGTCCTTTCACGGGAAGGGGCAGGACTGTTTTGGCCAGTTCCCTTAGGATCCTCAGTTCCCATGTAGCAGCCTCCCCAGAAGGCAGAGCTGTGGGGCAGGGGCGGGACGGGGCAGCATCGGTGCCCTGGGCTGGTGCCCGCTGCCCCGGATCAAGGTGCCCTCTCGGCCTGGGGAAGCACCCACCGCAGCTCGAGTCCCACCTTCGGGTTTCAAGTGCTCTTAGACGCACGCACCACTTGTTTAGCCAGTAGAGGACTCGTATCCAGGATCTATAAAGAAACCTGTAAGTTAGTTACGGAAAGACAACCCAGGGTTTAAAACACACCCAGCACAGGGCACTGTGGGGAAGCCAGTGGAGGAGGCAGCCACAGACCGCAGCTGTGGCCTTGGGCTCATCTGTAGAAATGAGGGCCAGTACTTCATTCATTCACTCACTCATTACTGCTGGGTTACTTAATGAGTAAAGAGTTCTTCCCCACCCAAAATGAAACCAGGCAGAAGGCTTGGGGAGAGGCTCTGCGCAGGGCACGTGGAAGGCGCTCACTTCCCAGGACAGTGGGACCTACGGACCAGACGCCCAGCAGGTCACTCGGAGTCGCTGGGGGTTGGAAGCACTGGGTGAGGTGGACGAGCTGGCGTCTCTCAGGGGAGCGGGGCCCGGTGCACCTGCGGGGACGGCGTGGCACGTCCCTTACAGCTGGGCAGGCCCAGCCCGGTGTGAGCGGAACAGGATGCGGGCGTGGAAATTCTCTGGGGAGGAACGAGGGACAGTGCTTGGGAGGCACAAGGGGAGGCTTCTGGGTCCGGAGTTGCTCCATTTCTTGATCCGGATACATTCGTCCTATGAAGATTTGTCAGGTTGTGTATTATGATTTGCACACTTTGTGAGTCTTCAATTAAAAAGTTGTTTTTAGTAAAACACAAGGGCAAAATGCAAATTGTTACAAACAGACAAAAACAGTTTGCCCCAGCAGATTTCAATTCGGAGAAGTTTAAAGAACATACTTTAGGCAGCTGAGAAGTGATCCCAGATGGGAGACCGGTGATGTGGGAGGAGGTAGGGGCAGAGAACACGGCTGTGGCGGCTCAAATGGTGGCCCCCCAGGGCACACCCTCATCCTCACCCCGCACCTCAGAACGTTGCCTGACTTGGAAATAGGGGCCTTGCAGATGGGATTGGGTAAGGGATGGCCACACTGTGCTGGGGGCCCTAACGGTGTCCTCTCACTGGTGTCAAGAAGGGACTCGAGGCAGAGGCACACTGAGGCCGTGTGACGATGGCAGAGGTTGGGGTGCACAGCCACAAGCCGAGGGACGCCCAGTGTGGCCGCCACCACCCGATGCCGGAAGACACCGGGGCAGTCTTCCCTGGAGCCTCCGGAGTGGCGGCCGCCACCCACATCACATGCTTCGGGCCCCCGGAAGCATGAGAATGAATTCCTGTTGTTTGAAGACCCCCAGTTTGTGGGGCTTTGTTCGCATCCCCAGGAAACAGAGTAGGAACTATGTGAATCGTCTTAAAAATTGGGTTGGATAGAAGCATGTTTTCTGGAGTTTATAAAGGGAACAAAAAGAATTAGAGGGTGAGGGAATGCTCAGAAGGAGAGTAAGGATTTGAAATGTAATTACTAATCCATGAAAGGACTAGAAACAGACCATGTGACCTCCAGCCAGCGGAGGGGAGATTCGGTTAGGAACGAATACCCGACTCCCCAAGAAGGCCGGTCGGGAGGGGCAGAGAACGGGAGCCTGTGGCCTTGCGTGGCCGGCAGGACAGGCTTTGGGATCCAGAGCCTAGACCCTTCCACCTTGGCACAGACCCTGACGGGCTGCCTGGGGCCCTCCCAGGGGCCACCTCTCGGCTTCACACCTTCTCAGTCTGTCAGGGCCGAGGTGACCGGGGCTGGGCATCCCAGCTGCCTGGCAGAAGCCAACATGAACCTTCTCGGGAGGAAGATAATATCAAACTGTGTCCACAGGCAGTTTTGAAAATGCAGCACCCAGCACACAACCAGAAATCGATCAGACAGAGAAGAGAGAAAACAACCTGAGTGAAAACCTACAGAAACAGAAGACGAGAGGAACAGAGCCACAGGGCACTGAATGTGGGGGTCATGCTGCGCCCACTCCGTGAGAGGAAAAAAGGTGGTGGTGGGAATTTCAACAGTGAGCCAGAAACCCCTTCACAAGTTCCCAAAGGTAGTTCTACAGCTGGAAATAAAGTAATCAAAATTAATAATTCAGTATCTAGGGACAATAGCAGATTAGACGTATTTGAGGAGATACTTGGTGAGCCAGAAGATAGGGTAGAAGAAGTTATCCGAAATGAAGAACCTTCTGCCCAACTTTGAGGGGAAAAACATTCCATTGTTTCACCAACTCTTCCAGAATGTAGAAAGAGATGGGACATTCCAGTCAATTTTCCAGCTAACACGTCTTTGGTATCAAAACTGAAGATGAGCAGAGAAAGGGAGACTTGAGTGACCTTAGTCAGGTGTGGATATGGGAAGTCTGAGCAAAACGTCAGCAGACTAAGCGCAGTGGTGTTCAGAAAGAACACCATCTGCCAGCGGATGGTTGCTGCAATAGAGAAGTGTAATCCGGTTTTGTACTCTGTTTTACATCTAGGAAGCTTGATGAGCTCCCAGCTGATGACACTAATTTACACTATTTGATGCAGTTGTGTGAATCCTTTCTTTGTGGCCACTTTGTGTTGAGTCCGTGAGTGCGTCTTGGTTTAACCCTCAAATGTCATCAAAATATTGGTCAGTGTAACTTGAGGCATTAATAGAATAAAGAAGAAAAATCCATATGATCTTCTCAACAGGAGAATAGGCTTTTGTAAAATTCAGCATCCATTTAAAGTTAAAAACGAACAAACAGAAGCAACCCACGACCGTCGGCGCGCTAGAGGTGGAAGGGACCGTGTCTAACTTGAAGGCTTCCACGGAAACTCTGCTTTGCCGCCGGGGGCTGCACCTGCCCTGCTGCCGGGGGACTCCGCGTGAGGCCGGAGGGGGCCGGGGCCACGGCGTTGGGCGGGGCGGGGGAAGCCGGTGTGACACTGTCAGCCAACAATGCAGCTGAGTGTCTAGAAGATCCAGAACAATCTACAGATAAATTGAGATGTTGCGAGAGCTCAGCAAGGTTCCCAGTCACGGTCAATGCAGAGAATTCTGCCGCATTCCCATGTAGTGTCGACAGTCATTTAAAAGAGCAATTTTAAAAAGTTGTTGCTAACATAGCCTGAAAACCTACTGAGTGTCAAGAAATAAGTCGGGTTACAGGTGATGAGATGTTTATGGGGAAAAGTCCTAAGACTTGACTGAAAACATTCAGGAGGGCCTCGGTGAGGGAGGTCACATGTCCTGGTCCCTGACGCTGCACCGCAACGGCCCGGCCCCCGCGCTGGCACCCGGCTCCGACGCTCCTTCCGCCAAAGCAGGCCCCCCGTGTCCTGTCTCCCGCCTTCCCAGCTCGATCTCCGTGGTCCCCTGGGATGTGCCTGCTTCGCCCCCTCTGCTTCCTGGTGCTCACCTC
>PVKY010002146.1:0-27217 GCA_004027775.1 Bradypus variegatus | reverse complement strand
GGCATTTTTACTATAGGCTTTAGGAGACAAAAAACTTTTCGGCGATTGGTCTTAGAGAGAGGGGGCTAAGAAGAGAAGCGGGGAAATTCCTTACTGCTGATTTATGAGAAGGCAGGAACTGGAGCCAGGGAGGTAAAAATTTAACTTAGCGGGGCAATCTGCGCCTTAGCTTGCTGAGGGGGAGGTTAGAAGCGGGAAGGTTCCTAACTAACTGATAAGAGGAAGAAGCGGGGGGGGGGGAGTCCTTGGAAGTAACTGATTGGCAGGAAAAAGGCATTTAAAAGACAAAGAGGTTAAAGCTTAACACAGCAGGATAATTAAAACTTTTAACTTGGCTTAAGAGAAAGGTGGGGGCCCCTGGTGGATTTCTGTCTGGCTAGTTAAAGAAGTTAAAGTTTAACTATACTTACAAGGGAGGTGGGAGAAAGAAATATCTTAACTCTGCAGGAAAAACTAAAACTTGGCTATGCTTGCAAGAGAGGCGGGGGCCCCTAGTTGCTCTGGCTCCTGGCAGGGCCCCTTCACCTCGGGCCTTTGGGGTCCCTGCAGCAGTGACGAGCCTCAGCTCAGTTGCAGCCTCGTTTTGATGGGGTTCTGAGGGAGGTGGCAGAGGCCTGGCTCCTGGCCTTGTTCACACCCATCTGATCCCTGCCGTGGGGCCAGTGAGTGGACGAAGGCTTTGAAGGCAGCGGGCCCTGAACCCCTGGCTCCGCTCGCCCAGCCTGGCTCCTCTTTGAAAAGCAGCTCGTGGGGATTCAACACCAACTCTGAGCCGGGTCCAGAGCTCTTCCAGCCAGGGAGGATCCCGGGGTGGGGAGGGGGTGTGTCTTCTGGGCTTCAGCTCTGAGCCCAGCCCCCTAAGGGACAGGACGGGGGCCTTCATACAGGAGCAGGAGACTCCAAAAGCGATGAGAGAGGTAGTCAGAGGCGCCCGGGCAGGCTCTGGACTTCCCCAACCCACACTTCCAGCTGGGATCCCGGAGCTGGGGACGCAGTCCCGAAGGTGGGGGGTGCGGGAGAACGGCAGACAAAAATCCTGGGCCCTGTTTACAAAATCCATGACGGGGTGGGGGGCAGTGGCAATAAACAGGATAATAGCACATGTCCTGTGTTGGGCGATGCTAAGTGCCTGGGAGAAAAGCAACGAGGAAAAAGAGGTGGGCAAGGAGGAGCGTTCGGGGCTGGTGGGGTGGTGTTTGAACCAGGCAGCCACCTGGGTATGCTCCGCTCCAGGGCCCAGGCGTTGACTTCTGGCCAAAAGCACCCCGCCCCAGCAGTATTTTGGGGGGACCAACCCTCCCCACCCCAACCAGATGGAGCGTCTTGTCCAGCCTCTCGCTCTGAGCCTTGGCTCGCTGCACCATTCATCCTGGGGGCAGCGGTGGGGGCTGCAGCATCTGTAGGTTCCCAAGACCTACCCAACCCCCTCATCCCAGAGTCATCCCCCAAAATGACTGGAAAGGGTCCCTCCAGCCCCCAGCCCAGAGGGAGCCTCCTGGCCAAGACTTGGCGGGGCTGGTAGGGGGATTAGCCCTCCCTCATTGTGAGGCGCAGGAGAGGAAACCATCCCGGGTGAAAGAGCTGGAGACCCTTTTCTTCTCCAGGCCCTCAAAGTTTCCCATCTCCCTTCCCACCTGTACGCCAGCCCTGCCACCCAGCATATGGAAAGTGAGGGGTGTTTCCTGGAACTAGGGCTCCAGGGTGGTCCAGCCCCCTTTTATCACAGGGTGGGGAAGGGGGTTCAATCATATTAGCTGTGTCCAGGCCTAGGCTCCCAGACCCCAGAATCTCTGGCTCCTCAATCCAACCCCCATCCCGGGTGAGGGGGCAGGGAGGGGCTCCCAACTGGTGGAGATTCCTGTTTTGGCCTTGGGGCCGGCAGGGGCCATGCTCACAAGAGACCAGAGGTTTAGGGGCTGCGGTGTGGGGTGACCCCGGAGCGTCTGCCTCCCCCATCTCAGAAAGTCGGGGGGAAGGGTTAGGAGCAGACAGGATGCCCAGGGCCAGAGACGAAAGCTATCCACTTTCAAGCTGAGGAAAAAGAGCAGTGAGGAAACTTTAGGTGGGGAGGGTCTCAGCTAGGGGAGTCACGGGGGCCTGTTGGCCACCCCCAATCCCAGAGGAAGGGGCCAAGGGGACCCAGCATCTCCTGGGTCTCCCGGAGGTACCTAGAGCCCAGGGTGGCCGGTCCCCATCCTGCCCTGCAGGCCTGTCCACATGGAAGGGGTGCTACTCCCACTTCGCAGGGGCTAGGTTGAGGCCCTCTGCGGTCCCTTGGCTGGACATCAGAGCCAGGAGGTGATGTGAGTTGGATTTAAACCAGGAGCGTGTCCAGAGCCAAGCCCTTTGAAGCCCCTTGACTCAGGCAACCACAGAGTGCAGGGTGCCACGTGCAGGGGGAAGACAGACTGCTCTATTTGAGTACAAAACTGTGGACAGGGACGCCAAATCCGCAAGAGCAGCCACCGCCTTCTCCGATGCCCCACAGCGACCCCAGGTCTTTGAGATGGGTGGGACCTGTGGACACAATGGCAGATGCAAAGGGAGATCTATAGGTGCGATTAAAGCTCCCAATCGAAGCTGACTTCGAGTTCATCAAAAGGAAGATGGTCTGGGTGGACCTGATCTAATCAGGTGAGCCATTTAAAATTGGATCTAGAGGTCAGGAGTATGAAACAACAGGGATGGTTCAGCTGGCCCTGAGGAGGCAAGCCTCAGAGCGCTCTACAGAGATGCGGAAATGAATTCTGCTATGTGAGCTTGGAAGAGGAGCTCCTCCTTGGATGAGATGGCAGCCTTGTCCCTGAGATCCTGTTTTGTTTTGTTTTTAATAATAAACTTCATCTTTAGAACAATCTTAGGTTTGCAAAACATTGCATGGATAGTACAGAACATTCCCATATCAACCCCACCTCTCGCACACACTCTTTCCCCTATCATCAGCGTCTTGCAGTAGTGAGGTATATTTGTTACAATTGACAAGTTGATACACATTTTTAGTAACTAAGTCCACAGTTTTTTTTTTTCACTCTGTGCTGTGAAGTTCTATGGATTTTGAGAAATGCATAATGTCATGTATCTACCGTTACAATATCTCACAGAATAGTTTCACCGTACCCCAAATGCCACGATGTTTGTGGTAATTTGTTATGCAGCACAGATGACTAATACGTAGGAAGCAAATATGACAGTGTTGGCATCTCTCATTCTGAGCAGAGCTCTGTACATTTTTCTAATTGATTTTCAAGGAAACAAAGTCTCTCTGGGACTTGATGGGAGAGGGAGCAGAGGAGTAGGGTAGAGGTAGGGAAGGAAAGGCCTGCTCTGTGCTCCTGGCCTGGCCCTGATGCCTCAGGTTCCCCCTCCCCAGATTGGAGGGAGGTTGAGGCAGGAGGACAGCACGGGATCTGTAGATGCTGTGTGGTCCCCACATTTCAGGTGCAGGGAGGCTGCAGAGGGGGTTGGGAACAGGCCCTAAGGTCTGGGCACTACCCCTGCCCACTGCTTCCATGGCTCCCCACGACCCAACTCCTTCCTGGGCCACAAGGCCCTGCAGGTCGGGCCCCGTCCGCTTCTCTGACTCCATTTACCACCTCCTTCTCCACTCCCTCTTCCACACGCCATTCAAGCTCACTCCTGCCTTGGGGCCTTTGCACCAGCCAGGCCCTCTGCCTGGGAAGCCCCTGGCTACCACCTCCCCCATTCAGGTCACAGGGCAATTGTCCCCTTTTCAGGGGGAGGGTTCCCCACCTGAACAGACACCCACACCCACCACGCTCCGCCCAAACCCCATGACCCTGCCCAGGCTTCCCAGTGTGACCTGAGCTGGTGTTTGGTTCACCAAGTGTGATTCCTCAGCTTTGGCATATAGTAGGTGCTCAATAAATGTTTGACTGACTAAATGCCCCTCCTCCTGGCGAGGGCGGACCTTCCAGCACCTCACAGTGACAGGCCCTTGGCGAACGGCGGGTGAACCCAGATGCTTATCCATGAGGCACAGGTTGGGGGGGCCCCAAAGCCCTGGCCACCCCCATCCCCACGGCTCCAGCGGGGCCAGCACCAGCCAGGACGTTGGCATCCCCTGATGGAGGGTCCGAGGCTGGAGCTGCACCCCGGGGCTGGCCAGCAGGCACTGCCCTTGGCTCCCAGGGGCTCCTGGAGCTGGGCTAGCGACGCTCCCGGCTGGGCCTCTCGGCGACCCTCATCTGAGCCCTGCCCTCCAGTCCCCTAAGACCCAGGTGTCCATGCCTCACGCCCCTTGCCAGGGTCCCTGGGCCCTCCCCTTGGGGCCGAGAGCAAGAGGGCGGGGAACCTTCCAGGCCATCCCCCAAAACACACCTGGGACCGCCAGCCGGCACACCCAGGCACACACACACACACGCAAACTGCCCTGGCCAAGATGGAGAGAGAGAAGAAGGAGGCTGAGAGACAGCCCAGGAGGAGCCCCCAGAGCTGAGCGAGCCCCCATACTTCTGGCCGCGGCCTGCCCACTAGCCTGGGCTCTGGGTTGCTGCCACTCCGCAGGCCCTGCCTGTGGTACCCCTGGCCCATGAGCAGGCCAGCCTGGCAAGGGCAGCCACGGAGCCTGCAGTGTTCCCAAGGTGGCCGCTCTATCCACTGCCCTGTCCTCTTCTGCATCTGCCTGGAGGGCCAGAGCCAGCGGAGCACGGGTGTCGGGACATACACAGGCTGGGGTTCAAGTACAGGTCATGCCACCTGACTACCCCGATCTCACCCTGGGAATTTTAGGCTTAAACCAGGACAGGGACTCATCCGCTGGCTGGGCCTGCAGAGCCCGTAAGTTTACACCTCACTGCGTGGCTCCACATATTCACAGTCCGCCATCCTCATTTCCCGAGGGTCAGCCACATTCTCTCCTCTTCCAGCCAGAGGTGACGTGACCTTTGACTTCCTACTCTTATCACATGTTGCTGCTAATTGTATCAGGGCATCGTTTTTGGGGAAAAAAGTTATTTGTAATAAAGATACTTAGAAATAATACTCTTGAATATGTAATGACTGATTATAGCTTTTAGAAAGTTCTACAGTCCTACTGTTTTTTCTACTTTTTTTCCCACTGAGGTAAAATTCACAGAACATGAAATTAACCATTTCAAAGCAAGCCATTCAGTGGCATCTCGTACATTCATAGCGTTGCACAGCCATCTCGGCTGCACGCCTCGGGCAAGGTCAGTCCCCCCCCTGAGCCTCAGTTTCCCCTAAAGATGTGGACGTGGAACAGAGGAGGCAGGAGGCTCAGGCGGTTGTGTCTGGAGGGGCGTCTGCGCCACACCTCGAGCTCCCGGCTCCCCTCTCCTGTCCTCCCAGCGGCACCCAAGCCTGCCACTGCCCCTCCCAGCGGCGCCAATTAAAGGGTCCTTGACGCTAATCGCAGTGGTTGACTCGGCTCCTGGCCTCGCCTCCCTAACGAGGCCTTTGTCCCTCTAATTGGCCATCTCCAGGTGCTGTTCTCTGCCCCCCACCTGTGCTCAGCTACCCCAGATCCCAGGTCCAGCTATGTGCTAATTGGGCATCTGGGGGCGCACAGCGAGCCCCCTCCGCTCCTGGTCCCCTGGCTCTCTTATGTCAGCCCCTCCACCTGCCAGGCCCTGAGGCCCTGGCGCCCACTCCTGGGAGGTGGGGACAGAGGGACGGACGCCTTGTCCTAGCTCCCCAGCCCCGCCTTTCCCAAACCGGGCAGCCCCCTCCCCTCCAGAGTCCACCCAGTGGCCCCTTCCTCTGGCCTCCTCCCCAGCCATGCACCCCGGGGCCCCCGCAGCCCCAGGGGTCTCCGAGCCTGGCCCCCAGGAGCTGTGCACCTTCGTGAGCGGGGCGGCCACCCACATGCTGCAGGCGCTGCAGACCCCCAAGAGGAGGCCCCCCGAGAGGAGGCCCAACCACAGGCGGTTCCTGCACAACCAGATCTGCAGGTGAGGGGTGCGGGGTCACTCGGCAGGGGTGGCGGGGGGAGGCGGGCAGACAGACGGAGCCGTCTACACGCGGTGTGCATTTATTGAGCACCTACTGAGTATCCGGCCTATGCCAGGTCCCGGAGACCCATCGGAGAACAAAGCAGACCCAATTCCCTGCCACCCTGGAGCTCGGGGTCCACAGGAGGTGGGGTGGGGGGGACAGATGATCAGCAAGGAACAAAATGAATAAGTAAATTACACGGCAAGACACAGCAGCGCAGGTGAACCCAGAAAACACGACGACACCAAGTGAAGGAAGCCAGACCCAAAAGACCAAATGCTGGATGACACCACTGTGTGAAATGTCTGGGAGTGGCGAACCCTGAGCTAGAAAGCAGATGCCCGGGTGCCGGGGGCTAGGGGAGGGGAGGAAGTGACTGCTCGTGGGTGCAGTTTCCTTTTGTGGGGGGGAGGTGAAAATGTCTTGGAACTGCCTAGTGGTGATGGTTGCACCACTTTGTGAATCTACAAAAAGCCACTGAATTGTCCACTTAGAAAAGGTTTTATGTTATAGGAATTCTACCCCAATGGAAAAAAAAAATTACATCATATGTTAGATGGTGGTTAGTGCTATGGAGAGAAATAGAGCATGGAGAGCAGGAGGGGTGCTGGGGGCTGTAAGGTGTCAGGGGAGAGCTCAAGAGAAGGGGACCTTGCAGGAAAGATACAAGGTGTGGGGGGGTGCCCCTGGATGTCCATCGGGGGCAGCGCCAGCCAGGCAGGAGAGCCGTGCAAAGGCCCTGAGGTGGGACCGTGAGCGCTCCATGCTCCGAAGAGGCCAGTGTGGCGGGAGCTAAGTACAAGGGCGAAAGACAGGGAATTCTGTCCAAGAAGATCAGGCGGACCTAGTGGACCCCTGGAAGGACCTGGGCTCTGAGCAAGGGGGTGGCGGGCTCTGAAAGGACCCCTCTGCCTGCGGTGTGCAGAACAGCCTGGGAGGGGGCGAGGGCGGAAGCAGGAGAGCAGGGAGGGCAGGGACAGCCTGCCTTAAGGGTCCAGGGCAAGGATGACAGTGACTGGAACTGGGCTGGGGAATGGGTCAGACCCTGGAGCTATTCTGAAGGCTGAGCCAGCAGTGGCTGCCCCGGCCGGGCCTTTCTAACCCACGCAGCAGAAGCAGCCCCCCGCCCCGTGGCTCCCACCACCCTCCCCGGGGTCCATGGGCAGCAGTCCCCTGCTGACCTTGTTCTCCACAACAAATGGTCTACTGGACATTGCCAGGACATCCTTCCTCCCCTGCCCTGCCCTGAAAGCTCCTCATTCATGCAACGAGTATTTCTCAGGCACCTCCTTCATGCTGGCCTCTGGGCTTTCAGCAATAAAGAAAATAGACACAAAGGCCAGCCCTTGTGGCGCCCGTGCTGTAGACACAGCCTCGAACATCCCAAGACCCAGCTTCAAAGTCCCTTCTCCTCCATCCCCACTGCCCCAGCCCCAGCTCAGGCCTCCTCCCGCCTCCCCAGCTGCCCGCCTCCCTCTTCCCCAGGGCCCCGTAACCCACCTGATGCCTCCCCAGCTCTGGAACCCTCCCAAACACCCACTGCCCCAAGCCGAAGGCTCTGCCCATCAGCGTCTGTGCTCCTGGCCAGCCCTGGTCCTCGTCCGGCACGTCACCCTGAGGCCTCTGGACCTTTGCATGCATCTACCCTTTGGCTGGGCAGTGACCCTCCCCATCTCTGTCTGCTCGGTGACCTCCACATCCTTTGGGTCTCTGTTTAAGCCGCTTGGCCCTGCTGCACCCTATGCCACCCCCACACTCCACCTTGCCTGCACTCTCCCCTTCCCAGTGACAGGAATCATTTTTTGAGCACTGGCTGGGTGCTGGGTGCACCCTCTAAGGTCTTGACAGACAATATGTCACTTAAAGCTCCCTAAAAACCTGCAGAGTGGGTTCTGTGTTCATCCCTATACTACAGACAAGGCACTGAGGCTTAGAGAGGCCCAGCAATTCCCTGAGGCTGCACAGCTACCAAGCAGCTACAACCCCTGGCTGTGGAGCCCAGACCCAGGCCCTCACCACTAAGGTTCCAGGCTGCCAGAACAGATACCACAAACTGGGAGGCTTCACCCAACAGGAAGTCACTTTCTCCCCATTCTGGAGGCCATGGGCCTGAAATCGAGGTGTTGGCAGGGCTCTAGGGGAGCCTTCCTGGTCTCTCCCAGCTCCTGGGTGCCCCTGGCCTCCCCAGGCTCCAGCCACCTCCCCTCCATGGCTGCCTCCCCTTTCCTGCCTTCCCCTCTCCCATCAGTCTCAAATCTTCTGCTGACTTTCTCTTAGAAGGTCATATTTCATTGAAGTTAGGGTTCACTGGGTGATCCAGGATGCTCTCTTCATCTCTAAATCCTGACCTTAATTACATCATAAAACAAGGAGATACTCACAGGTTCCAGGTACTAGCACGTGGACATATCTTTCTTGGGGCCACCATTCAACCCACCACAGCCTCCTGGGGACCTTGCCTGGACTCAGGTTCCTGGGGACTTAATAAAGATGGTGATGTTGGCGGTGCTGGTGGGGAAGGTGGTGAAAGTGGTGAAGGTGATGATTTGGTGATGGTGGTGACCATGGTGATGACAACATTGGTGTGAAGTTTATAACAATGAAAATGGTGATGTGGGTGGTGATAATGGAGATGATAATGATGAAGTTGCTGGTGAGGGTGGTGAGAATGGCAAGGACGGTGAGGAACATGATGATGGTGGTAGCTGTGTTGGTTGGTTCATGAGTCAGCTTGGCCAGGTGATGGTGCCCAGGTGTCTGGTCAAGCAAGCACTGGCCTAACTGTTACTGCAAGGACATTTGTGGCTAGTTAATAAACCAGGAGGCTGGTTTATTACATCATCAGTCAGTTGACTGCATCTGTGGCTGATCACATCCATGAAGGGCGTGTCTTCCACAATGAGAGAATTCAATCAGCTGGATTTAATCCAATCAGTTGAAGACTTTAAAGGGATAAGAGAGAGAACCTTCACTTCCTCTTCAGCCAGCCTCTCCTGGGGAGTTCATCTAAGACCTTCATCAGGATTGCCAGCTCACTGCCTGCCCTACGGAGTTTGGACTAGTGCATCCCCACCATTGTGTGACACTTTTATAAAGTCTCATATTTACAGATATCTCCTGTTGGTTCTGTTTCCCTAGAGAGCCCTAACTAAAGCAGTAGCTAACACATACATGACAATCTGTGCTAGAAAACACTGTTCTAAATGCTTTGCGTGTTTTAACTCACGAATCCCCACACCCACCCTAGGAGGTAGGTTCTGTTATAATCCTCATTTTTTAGAGGAGGGAACTGAGGTACAGAGAGGTAAAGCGACTTGCCCAAGGACTCACTTTTCTTTCTGTCTTTTCCCAACATTCTTCTTTTTTAATTTAACAAACTTATAGAAGAATCCACTCTTTTGTATGTAGGCAGCTCCTCCCAGGCTGCCCAGGACCTGTCCAAGGAGGTCTTGGAACCAAATTTGAGCAAATGGAGCCTCGTGCAGCCTACCCCTGCCTGACCTCTGCCAGGATGCCCACCCTGGCCGTGCCCAGAATACCACCCCCACCCCCCACTCCACACCCCACTGAAGAGGAGAACACGGGGCTCTCCAAGCGTCTCCAGCTCCCTATCAACCACACCAGGCCCCTCTCCCCATCCTGGGCCCTGTCTGGTCCCTGCCCACCCCTGCCCTGGACCCTGTGCACATGTCACCCTAACCTACCCGATTCCCACCCGCACCCCCCATGGTCCTGCCCCACGGGGCCAGGTTCTTGGGCATTGGAGGTCTCCCGCCCCTGCAGCAACCGCGCGGGCCAGGCACCCTCCCCTGGGGCCCAGGCTCAGCCTGGGAAGATCCAGGTCACAGGTGCTGTTCTCGCATCTTCCCACCCACTTCCTCCTCCCTGTCCAGCCCCCTCAGGCCCTGCTCCCCGGGGACCCCTTCCCCACCACGGATGAGGATTTTGAATTTTCAAACCCACTGAAAAGCAGAGACAACTGTGTGACGCCGTGGTCCCCGGGCCTGCAGCAGCAGCACCTGGCGACTTGGCAGAAATGCAAGCACACCCTTGTTTTCATCATTTTGGGGCCCCCCTGACCTGCTGAAGCAGAAGCTGAGGGGCTGCGACCTGGGAGTTTTCACAAGCCCTCCAGGGACTCAAGTGCTCAAGTCTGAGAACGGGCAGTCTAACGGTCACTCACATACCTGTCAGTTAGACTTGACCATTGATAACCTTCTAGAATATTTCCTTCATCTATTTTTTTTTAATAAAGTAAATCACAAACAGCACGACTTTAGCTCTAAATCCTTCAGCAGGCATCTCTGAAGGAGGAGGAGATTTTCTCACATGACCACAGGATCTCGGTACCTGACCAAACCATAGTTTCCCAACTTAATCTCCTCCCCAGTTCATGGTCAAATTGCCCCAATGGTCCCCCAAATGTCATTTATACCTGGTTTGTTCAAATCAAGGCTCAATCAAGGACCATGCGTGGCATTCAGTTGCTATAAATCTGCCTCTCCCTGTCCCTCCCTCCCTCCCTCCCTCCCTCTGTTTTTGTCTTTCTCTCGTTTCACTTGACCTCCCATTTCTGCACCTTTCCCCTCCTGCACAGAGAACGCAAATACCCTCACTAATGACAACAACGGTGTCACGCTGGCCCGTCTCACTAATTCATTTAAGAGCCACATACTTTTTGCTATGGTGGTAAATACACATAACACAAAAGTCATCATTTTACCATTTCAAAGGGTGCAATTCAAGGGCATGTAGTGGCATGTAGTACGTTCCCAGTGTTGTGCAACCGTCACCTTTCTCTGTTTCCAGAACAGCCCCCACCCCACCGCCTCTCCCCCCTCCCAAGACACCGACTTGTTGGAGGACAGGGGCCAATCATCCCACAGAAAATGTCCCACCTTCTGGAGTCGGTCTCTATTTTCAATCTCTTCCATCTCCTTCCCCCAGCTTCAAATCCCATGTAAGTACAGGAATGGTCACTGCAGCTTTATTCATAAAACCAGAAACTGTCCATCACAGGGTGAATGATAAACTGTGGTACTGCTTAGCAAGGAAAAGGAATGAATTTCCCTAGCCACCAGGGAAATGCAAATCAAGCCCACAGTGAGATAACACTTTACATCCACCAGGATGGCTATTACTAAAAACATAGAAAATAGCAAGTGCTGGAGAGGATGTGGAAAAAATATTTTGGAACTGCAGTGCATTGCTGGTGGGAATGTAAAATGGCACCGCTGCTGTGGAAAGCAGTATGGTGGTCCTGCAAAAAGTTAAATACAGCACAACCCTGTGACCTGGCAGTCCCACTCCTAGGTGTAGACCCAAAGAGAGTGAAAACAGGATCTCAGATAGGTACTGTACACAGATGTTCCCCGCAGCATTTTTCCCAATAGCCAAAAGGTGGAAATAACCCAGGTGGTGTCCATCAACAGATGAATGGGGAAATGTGATGCATACACACAATGAAATATAATTCGTCCATAAAAAAGAATAAAGACCTGCAACATGGAAGAACCTTGGAATCATTATGCTCGTGAAATAAGCAGGACACACAGGACAAATATCTTATGAGGTCACTTATAAGAGATGACTAGAAAAAGCAAATTTGCAGGGACAGGAAGTATATCAGAGGTGACTGGGGAGGGGGACAGGCAGGGATGTTTGGTGGATACAGAGTGTGTGTACACAAAATTAATTTAAAAGAAAGAACAAACTGCTGAAAGACCCGACAAGGATGAATCTCAGATGCTTTGTGCTGTGTGGAAAAAGTCAGACCCAGAAGGTTCCATGCTCTGCGATTCCATTTATACAGCTTTCATGAAAGTGCAGAATATTTGGTGATAGCAGTTAAGACAGTGCCTAGCTCTATGTATCTATGAGACCAGATGCAATACAGGATGCCCATTTAAATTTGGAACAATGAATAATTTTTGAGTATAAGTATGCCTCAAATATTGTATGGGACATACTTATACTAAAAAAAAAATCATTTGTTGTTTACCTGAAATGCAGATTTTCATTAGCTAAATCTGATAACCCTGTGAAGGGGGGGCGGGTTGAATGGGAGGGACAAATGGGAGTGCTCTGGGATGTGGAAATGTTCTACAGCTTAATCTGAGGGGTGATTATACATGCAAACGCCAGTGTAAAAATTCATTGAGTTTAGTTCACATTACACAAGGTCTCCAGAACAGGCAAATCCATAGAGACAGAAGGAGATCAGTGGCTGCGGGAGGCTTGGGGGCAGTGGGGAATGGAGGTGGCTGCTCATGGGTGTGGGGTTTCCTTTGGGAGTGATGGAAGTTTCCAGAATTAGATGGTGGTGATGGTTGCACAACCTTGCGAATGTTATGGTGTGTGAATTAAATCTCAATTAAAAAAAAATTCTTGGCTCTGCTGGAGCCCACTTCCACCCCATCCAGCTCCCTGCGAGCCCAGCACCTGTGGGAAACCCCACAAGAGCCCACCAGGACCCCATCCCTGGCCCACCCCGGGCCCATGTCTCTCGGAGGAGGTGACGCCCTTCCAAGGCCATGCTGGGGGAGGTTCAGTCCACAGCGAGGTCAGCGCCTGGGGCAGGAAACATCATCTTCCGACCCCTGAGGAAGGGGTTCCTGACTACCTCTGAGGGGTGAGGAGGGGGTACCAGACAAAACAGGGAGAAGCAGGCTGTCTCAGCGAGGTTCACTCAGAAGCATATTCTGATGCAAGGATTCGCGTGAAAGCAATTCATGTATAAGGGTCCCCTCAAAACCGATATGAAAGTAGGGGAGAGATGGGTGGGAGGCTAAGAAGGTGCATCTCACCCCAATCAGCCCAGCGCCACCAGGGACAAAGCAATCCACGGGGAACGTGGAAACAAAAGAAAATAGAGTGTCGTTATAGGGGTTCAGTGGAATTTGGTTGAGTTTTTTATTAATTGAGATTAAATTCACATAACATAAAAGTAGCCACTTGGAAGTGTGCAATTTGGTAGCTTTCATTCACTGTGTTGTGCAATCGGCCCCTCTATCCAGTTTCAAGACATTGTCTTGAAAATCCCACCCCCACTAAGGATCACATTTAAATGGAGCAGCATTTGGAAGTTTTATTTGATAAATATTTATTTATTTAATAAAGTTAATAAAAAATAAATAAAAAATAAATAAAAAGTAAATGGAGCAGCGTTTGGAAGCAAAGCACAGGAAGGTTTTAAGCAGAGCAGTGGGCTGTGACCTGAATTTTTTAAAAACTATTTTTATTACTTAAAAATTTCAACTGCTCTTGGTTTTCTTTGATTCTTTTTGCAACTTTTAAAATTTTTTTATTTTGGTTACACATATATATGCTTGTATATATAATAAAATTTGCCATTTTAACTATTTTTAAATGTACAATTCAGTGGCATTAATTACATTCACAACGTGGTGCCACCATCACCACCAACCATCACCAAGAACTTTTTCATCAAGAGCTGCTCAGGAAGTAGAATCCAGGGGTTATCAACATCATGGGCCCAACACCAGCCCACAGCGACCCTTTGTGTGAATTAAAATTTTAAAAAGGTGCCCTCTCCTTAAGACATTTTTTACTTTAGATGCTGGAATATGATGATCATAAATCTACAACATCAAAAATGTGCGTGGGGCACTGCTAGACGCAAAGCCCTTGTGCAGTGTGCAACGGTGGCAGCTGTTCAGGGCTTCCCCACCAATGGGGTCAGAAAAGACTGGATTGCCAGACTCAATAGGTTTGAGAGTAGGGAGATTAGGAAAATGGGAGGGACGGAGAGAAGGGACAAGGCAGTTCTGGGCTGGCAGACGGAAGGACGTCCTTCCCGGTGGCCCTGCTAAAGCCCATCTCTTTGCAGACAGTTCGCCAAGATCGAGGCCGCGACGCGGCGCCTAACCCTGTACATCCTGTCCAAGGAGGCGCCTCCTCGGAGACGCCCCTCGCGCAGGCTGCCCCCGCCGCCTCCATCCCCCTTCCTGGGCGTGGCCTGCGCCGCGGCCCCCGAGGAAGTGCCCCACGCCGGCCCCAGCCTGAGCCTCGCGGCGCTGGACGCCTCCGCCCTCGACCTCTTTGATGACATCGCCCTCACCCCAGAGTGCCCCCTGTGACAGCTGACCCCTCCTCACAACATCTGACCCCTGACCTGAGTCACGGCCCGCACTGCCAAGATCCTTTGCACCTAACCAGCAGGCCCTGGGGGGTGGGGGGGAGCTTGTGGCTCTTGACTGGGGTTGGGTGGGTGGGTGGGAGGGGCCTTGGGACTGGTATTCTCAGGGGGTCCCCGATCCCCGAGGGCTGGGGGTCTGCTCCCCATGACGTCCAGCCACGCCCCGGGACACGCCAGAGGCCCTCCACCACAGCTCTCCGGCCCCCACCCAGGAATGCCCTGTCCAGTCTATGCCCCTCCCAGGCTCCTGGGAAAAGAAACCAGGCTCAGAGCCTCTGCCTCTGTCTGTTTCAGGGAGCGGGGGGCTGCCCCCCACTCTTCCTCTGCTCTCTTCTTGGTCCCCATCTATCTCCTTGGCATCTGTCGCTGCAGCTCCCTCTAGCCCTGGCTCGTCTCTCCCCGGCGTCTGGCCTCATTTATTCCCAAAGCTTTATGGAGACCCTCCCCGGGCCAGGCCCATTCCCTGGCACTGCAGAGTGAACAAGACAGAGGAGACCCCTGCCCTCAGGGAGCTCATTTTTGAGGCGCAGGTGGACAATAAATGAATAAATCAATACGTTCCTTCGAAAGCAAGACAATTTCTGATTGGAGTTATTGGTGTAGAGAAAAGGAAGCTGCGGTCTGCTGGGGTGGCCACTGGACACCAGGAGGCCAGGGAGGGCCATGAGCGGCAGGGAGAGGCTGGCCCAGTGCAGGGTGAGCTTCCAGGCGCGGAAACAGCACGTGCAAAGGCCCTGGGGTGGGACGAGGGCGCTTGGACTTTCCTCCAAGACTGATGGGAAATTCTCTCCCCACCTCTTTCTCTCGACCCCCGCTTCCAAGCAGAGTCTAAATGTGACATGCACGTCTGGAAACCAAACCAGGAGGCGGGAGCTGTGCGGACAGAGGCCCTGAGGCTGGACCTTCCCTAGCCCGGCTTGACGCGGAGTAAACGACAGAGCGGCGGACACGACTCACCGCCCTGCCGAGGGGGGGGCATGAATACCCCACCCCACCCCCAGGACCCCAGGACCGTTTCCTAGAAAGTGCCTGGGTCTTTTTTGCAAGTCTGACTTCAGACAGAAGGGCCAGGCTTCGGGCCCCCAGGCCTGCCCCTCGTCAGGGCCCGGCCTCGCTCGCTCCGGGACTCAGCGTCCGGTTACGCCATCTTCCAGCCGCCACCCGCCCATCCCGCCCGTCTGCGTTCTCCCCGCCCACCGCACCGCTCCGCCACTCACCCCCTCCACGGCCTCCCATTGGTCGCACGCGCTGCCTCCCGCCGGCAAAGCCCCCGAAGCAGCGGCCCCTGCGGATTGGCCGAGAGGGTTGAGGGACTGGCGTGTTAGGAGAGCGCTGACTGGGCGGCTGATCCCCAGTGGGCGGGGCAGGCCGAGGTCAGACGGGACACCTGGCGAGCAGCGGGAGGAAGGGGTCGCCGGAGGTGAGTGGCCGCCATGGGTCCCACCGCCGGGGGTCTCCCCGGGGAGGGTCCCGCCGTTGGGGGTCTCGCCGCCGAGGGTCTCGCCGCCGAGGGTCTCGCCGCGCAAGGCCTGGGCCGGATCCAGCCCCGCGTCTCCCCGGGAGACCAACCCCCGCCGCGCAAGTGGGGAAACTGAGGCTCGCGGAGGGCCTCCGGACCGGGGACCAGGGGCTCGGGTCCGCCCGGCTGCGGCACAGCCTCCGCTCTTCGGGCCAAGTTTCGCGTCAGTCCTGGGGAGTGTGGGGTCTGGCTCTCCTTTCTCCAAAGGGGAAACTGAGGCTCAGACGGAAGTGAAACCCCGCCAAGGTCACACGGCCAGAAGTCCGCGCTTGAGGGGTGGTTCTCCGTGGCCACGGTGCTCTGCTCTGCTCCCCACCAATGGTTGCGCCCCCACTCCCACTCCCATCCCGGCTCTGGCCTGGGCCTGTCATCACCCCCATGACGCCCCCAAATCTGCCTACAGCCCTGACTTCCCTCCCCTCATTCACCATCCTGCACACACACACTGTGCAGGATTCAAATGTTTCCTCTTCCCAAAACCATTCCCAGTCCTGGAACCATAGTTAGTACGGGGGCACCTGCCCCTAAATGGGAGCCCCCCTGTGCCCCGAGTACCCCTGTCCTGGCCCCTCCCCACCCCCACCTTCCTCCGGGCCTCCCTGTCCAGTCTAGCCCCAGGATCGCCAGCCTGGACTCTTCCTTCTATTTTGTACTTTGAAAACTTTTTATAGAAGCCTACCTCATTTACAGAAAAAATGGACAAAACCCAACTGCACAGCTCAAATAGGTTTTCATGGAGCACATCCCTTGACATCTAACACCACAGATTAATTTTGCTGCATATAAACATTTATTTTATCGTATTTATTCTTGATTAGACAACCTGTTGCACATTGTTCAAATTCAAGAGGAGCAAAAGTGTACCCAGTGGGGGCCAAGTCTCCTCACCTGTGCCCGACAAACCCCTGGACATCCATTCTTTGTGTGCTTGCCACAGATAACATCTAGATATGAGCCAGTACACACATATTTTATTTCTCTCTTTTTTTTTTTTTTTTATACAAAGACTTCTTTGTGACTTTTTTTCAGGCACAAAGAATTCCCTGGTATGGCTGTACCATTATTTATATAACCAGTACCCAAATGATGAACATTTCGATTTATTTCTAATCCTGGACTCTGCCCGCAAATCCTGTAATGAATAACCTTGGGTTGCTTCCACATGTTTCTGCGGGATAAAATACCTGGGAGTGGCTTTTCCGGGGCAGTGGGAATTTTGAACCACCGTGGAGGTGGCTGCAGTCTGCTCCCCCCAGCCCGGGTGGGGGCCTGTTTTCTGCGGCCACCTGTCACGGGCACATGGACTTTACGGCACCCAGATCTGGCCCCGCCCCTCCCTTCTCCTGAGCCCTCGGTCCTCAGCAGAAAGACCCCCGAGGCCCTGGGTGACCAGCGTTGCCCCTTTCTGTCACCTCCACAGCTGTCTTAGTTTGCCAGAGCCGCTGTGACAAATGCCACCCACTGGTGGGCTTAGACAACAGGAAGTCATTGTCTCCCAGTTCTGGGGGCTGGATGTCCAGCATCAGGGTCTCGACAGGCCATACTTTCTTCCAGAGGGGAGCGAGCTGCCACTGGCTGCCACGACCTCGGGGCTCCTTGGCCTGCGTCTTGGTGCCTGGCACTCAGCCATCTCCCCTCTCGACTCCCTGCCTCCTGGCTTCCGCACCTTGGAGTCAGGACACCTTTGAAGGTCCTGTTCACAATGAGCATGGCCTTGTGGGGGGCGTGATTCAATCACCACCACCTGCTCACCCGCAGTCCCCAGCACAGCAGACATGTCCCTCCGTGCTGGGCTCACTGTGGATAGGAGGTGCATCCTGCCATTAAGGGGCTTCAGGACCAATGGAGGGAGGTGGGGGGGTGCCCCAGGTGGAGGAGACCACCTGAGCAGAGGCCGGGGGGCCGGGGGCCACAGAGGCCCAGGAGTGTGACTTAGAGGGTGCCGGAGACAGGGCAGCCAGAGCGGCCACTGAGGGTTTTCCAAATGGTCATTTCCACCTCTTCACTTCGTCGGGGAGAAGTGGGCAGACCCGGCCAGGATGTATCGGGGTCCCTCAAAATCCCAGCACTTATCCCAGCTGCGATTGCCTCGCCGGTTGATTCACTGTGAGTTTTGTTTTAGAGCGAGGTCTCATTCCACTTATTTCATTGATAAAAATTTGCGTAACATAGAGCTCATCATTTTAACCATCCGTTAGGTTTTTCAGTTACACTACATGTTGCATGCAGAAAGTGCTTTCTGTGGTGTGTTCCGATTTTGAAAGAATCAGTAAATACCCATGTGTCACCTCCCAGCTTAAAACATAGGAGCCTGCTGTGCCTCCCCCAGTGCTTGTCCTCTGCTATGTCCCAGGGACTCAGGCTTCCTAAATGAAAGAACCTAGCTGCAGCCCCAGGTGTGCGGGGAACACCTGCCCCCAGGGGCACAAGGGCCAGGCCCTGTGGGGAGCCACGCCACATCCAGGAGTGCCCCGGGCAAGGGGCTGGCCCATGCTGGGCAGGTCACTGAGGGCCACCTTTAGGGGGCCCATGGTGCAGCAGGGGGTGGTTAACTGAGCGATCACAGAAGTCAGGATGCTGGGAGGCGAGTGGGGAGGCTGGGGGTGGTCACCAGGGACTGGACCCTAGACACTTCCCAGAGGACCCCTGTGCCCATCCCCAGGACATGGCGGCTGTCAGGCCCGGCCTGGGCCAGATTGTGCCCGGGTCGTCTGTCCTGTTCCTGTGCGACATGCAGGAGAAGTTCCGCCACAGGATCGTGTACTTCCCCCAGATCATCAGTGTGGCCGCCCGCATGCTCAAGGTAGGGCCGGGCCCCCTCCCTCGGGCCCTCAGCCCCAGCCCCTCCTCCCTCTCACCGTGGCCTTGGTCCCCACTTTGCCCTTCGCAGGTGGCCCGACTGCTGGCAGTGCCGGCCCTGCTGACAGAGCAGTACCCCCAGGGCCTGGGCCCCACGGTGCCTGAGCTGGGGGCTGAGGGCCTGTGGCCCGTGCCCAAGACATGCTTCAGCATGGTGCCCGCCTTGCGCGAGGAGCTGGACGCCCGGCCCCTGCTGCGCTCTGTACTGCTCTGCGGCATCGAGGCGCAGGCCTGCATCTTGGTGAGACCTGGCCTGGGGGTCCCCCATTCTCACCTGGGGTCCTTACATCCAGCATAGAACACCCCATCCTGACCCAGACCCCATCCTCCTTTAGGAAACCCCTCCTGCCCAGGGCCCCTCCTGCTTCCTGGCCTGACACAGCCTCCCTAACCACCATCCGGGGCCACATTCTGACCTAGGATCCCTGACCCCTCACCTGGGCCCCCATCCTTATCCGGGGCTGTGTCTGACCTGTCTTTGCTCCCAGAACACAGCCCTGGATCTCCTGGAGCGGGGCTTGCAGGTCCACGTGGTGGTGGACGCCTGCTCCTCCCGCAGGTGAGGGGTCTCCCTGAGGTGGGGGAAGGGGGGACACCCAGGAAGGACCCGAGGCCCCAGCTGGGGCTCTGACTTCCCTCTCCCCTGCCCTGCAGCCAGGTGGACCGGCTGGTGGCCCTCTCGCGCATGCGGCAGAGTGGCGCCTTCCTCTCCACCAGCGAAGGGCTCATCCTGCAGCTCGTGGGGGATGCTGCCCACCCCCAGTTCAAGGAGGTAAGGATTCCTGCCCTCTGCCTCAGGCCGCCTGCCTGCTCCCCGGCCACCCAGCAGGTGTTCTCTACACACCCACCATGGGGGAACACACAGGGAACAGCCTGTTCCAGTGAGGGAGGCTGCCCATCTGCATGCATCGGTGAAAAATGTCGATGGTCAGGTGGCCACAGAGAAGGATAAAGCAGGGAAAGGGCCTCGGGCTTGTGGGGTGAGGGGCATTGCAGAGGGGTTGTGGGAGGCCCTGAAGGGGGTGACTTGGCAGTGAAGTGAGGAGAAGCTAGCCTGCAGACAGCTGGAAGACCAGTCCAGCAGAGACCCTGTAAACAGGGTCCCTCCACCCCCACCCTCCCCTCCATGGCCAGCCCTCAGGCCCAGCTTCCACCACCAGAGTGACCCCCACATTCCCAGGTCTGACCTTGGAGCCCCCAGCTTCAAACCCTTGACCCTCAGGAGATGGAGAAACATCCGAACTTGGCATTCCCAGCCCCCCTGGGTGTGCCCTCTTGGTTCAGTTCAGCAGAACGTTGTTGCAGACCTCAGATGCAGCAGTGAGCAAAGCAGGCCTGGCTGGCCCACCAGGGTTTCCCTTAGAGAGTGGGGTGTGTGAGGGCATGGAAGTAGGTCCTTCCTTGTTACACAGGGTGACCTGGAGCCGGGAAGGGGATGTGCCAGTGGGGCAAGGTGGGCAAGGTGGGGACGCCTCCAGACATTCTGTGTCCCCGGGAGAGGGAGTAGACAGGGTGTAGGCCCTCAGGGGCCCAGGACTTGCCCTTCCCGGCCAGGGCACAGCGGGCACTGGGTGGGCAGGGGAGGAGCCACAACCTGGCAGAGATTCAGGATTGTAGCCCTGGGAAGCCATCAGGACTTTTGTGCAGAAAGAGCTTGCTGTGGTTAGATCTGCGGTTTACAGGGACATCTGCCGCTGGGTGTCCGGCTGCTGTATGGTGCAAAGGGAAGGGGGACACAGGAGGCTCCTGCAGGCCATGCGTGGAGGCAGTGGGGCTGCGTGCGTTGAGGGTTGTCCTTATTCTGATTTTATTTTTTATTTTCTGGAGGTAAGCATGGTGGCACTGCTGATGGATGGGAGGTGGGGTGTGTGGGAGCAGCCGGATCAGAGCAGGGTTCCCAGGATTTCAGCTTGACTTGTGGGGGAAGGTGGGGAATTTGAGGTGCAGGGGGCGGTGCCTGGAGGCTGTTGGATTAGTGAGTCTGGGGTTCGGGGTGAGGCTCTGGGCTGCAGGTTTGGGAGTTGAGGGCAGAGAGGAGGCAGGGTGGGAGCAAAGGATGACAACAGGGAGCCTAGGACAGAGCCGCCAGCCACTGGTGTTCCCGGCCCCATAGGGTCGGCCGCGCAGGCTTGGGGACTGGAGACTCCGCTGAAGTTTTGAGAAGAGGGCGTGGTGGGCTCGGCCGGTCGCCTCCGAGAGCGTCCTCTGCGTCGCCATCAGGGGGGTGCGGACCTTAACTCTTCCCAACCCCCATCTTCCCCCTGCAGATCCAGAAGGTCATCAAGGAGCCCGCTCCGGACAGCGGGTTGCTGGGCCTCTTCCAAGGCCAGAACCCCCTCTTCAAGTGACCTCCCGGCCCTGCCTTGCGGGGAGACCGCTCTCCTGCCACCCGGACCTCGACGGAGGAGCTTCCCCCGTCCCTGCCTCCCAGTAGTGGTGCAGTCCACCGGGAGCACCGCCCTTCGGGGGGAAGGCGAGGCGCTCCCCTGCCGTTGGTCGCCAGCTCCCGGAAATGCAAATGAGGCCCTGGAAGCCGGGAGGCGGTTGGCTGAGCCGGGCTGTGGGTGGAGCTCGGCCCCGGGCCACTTCACCGGGAGGGAGTGGGAGGGAGTGTCGCCGACTGTGTGGGTCCCGGCCTCGCAGAATAAACATTGATGTGGCTGTGGGCCGAACCATTCTTGCGTGCGGGGGGTGCCCGGGGGCGACCGGGGGTTGCAGGCGGTGGGAAGAGGGGTCCCCAGCAGGTGGGGAGGGGGAGGCGCCTCTTCCAGCTCTGAGCCGGCTGCAGGAAAAGCGGACGGCTGGCCCCAGGCGCGTCTGCACGCAGGCACCTGCGGCCGGGGGTCGCCCCGCGCGCTACCGGTCGCCCCCCAAGCGGCGCGCGCACCCACTCAGCCCCGCTGCCGTGCAGACGCGCGCCGCGGGCCCCGACGCCGCCCCAACCCCGACTTCCACGGGTCCCGCATCCGGAAGGCAAGGTGAGCGCGACCGCACCCCGGCGCGAAGGGGAAACCGAGGCACGGGGACGGGGAGGAAGGAAGAGGCCGGTAGGCGGGTGGATGGATGAATGGAGGGGAAGGGCAGAGAGCGTCGGCCGTGGTCCCTGCTCCCCTAAGACCCAGGAGTCCGGGGACCCATGCTGGGGCTTCCAGAATTATGCAGCCGTGGATATCTGGAAGCCGGGACTCTACAGATCCCCCACTAGGGTCCCCGGTCCCCCGAGGTTCGCAGCGCTTGCTCCCCCCAACCTTGGGGGCTTAAGGCAAACAACTGAGTCCCCAGGGACCCAGGTGCCAGAGCTCCTAGTCAGTCCTCCTCATGAGGGACCCCGCGCCCCCACCGCCGACCCCGGGATCCCAGATCCCTCCCGGAAGGCCCGGCCCCCCAGACCCCGGCGTCCTAGCGCCCAGCGCCCCCTCTCCCCAGGGACCTGGGAGTCCTGGCCGCCCCTCTCCTCCCGGTCCCCCTGCGACTGGGCGCCGGCGCCCCCGGCCCCCGCCTTCCGGGATCCGGTGCCCCCCTCCTCGCCCCCCAGCCTGAAGCCTCGCGTCTCGGAGGCCGCGCTTTCGTCGTCATGGCAACAGAAGTCTATTTTGCGCTGGGAACACACAGCTCCCGCCGCAGCGCCCCCCCGCCCCGCCAGCCCTGGCCTGAGCTGAGTGGGGGGACCAGGGAGGGGGGTCGGGAGCCGGGCAGGGAGGCGCAGACCGCAAACCTGGGACGGACACCTGGGTGGTCAGTGGAGAGGGGCGCGGCTGCGGAGGCAGGCGGAGGAGGCCCGGGGAGGCAGAGGCGTGCGCTGGGGGGAGGAAAGCGAAGGCACCCGGAAAGCCGAGCGTCAGAGACCCTGGGAAAGAGCGAAACCCCCGGGCGGCCCGAGGGCGGGGACCCTGGGAGCAGGGCTAGGCAGGGCCGCCCCAGACCCAGAGACGCCGAGACACCCGGACGCAGAGCCAACAGGGCCAGGAGGGCCCGGGCAGGGAGCGAGGGGCCCGCTCGCAGCCGTGCTCCCCTCCTCCCGCCCCGGCGGACGCAGCGCCTCCTCGCGGCCTCCCCGCCCCCACTCCGGACCCCTCTCCTTTGCTTCCGAGTGTCCCCCCGCCTGCATCATCCGCGTCCCCGAACCCAGATCCCCTCCCCTGTCGCCCGCTTTCTGCGTCTCTGCCCCAAACACCCCTCTCAACCCGAGATGCTCCTGAGACAGGACCCCGGCGGGCCCTGGCCGCTCACGGCGCAACCCCGGCTCTGACTGCGACCCCTCCGCGCCCACCTGCAGACCCCCTCCAACCCCCAGCTCTCTGCCATCGCAAAGGCTTCTGACCTCCGGGTCTCCGTCCCTCTCTCTGGTTTTCTTTCTCTCTCTCTGCCTCTATCGCTCTGTCTCTCTGGATCTCTGCTTTTTCTTTCTGTCTCTGGGTCCTTCCCTGCCCCTTTCTGGATCTCTTTCCTCCCTTTCCTGGGTCTCCGCCCCCCCCCTCCCTGGAGTTCTGTCCCTACCCTCAGCCTCTCCCTCCCCCTCAGTGCCTCTGTCCCTTTCTCTGGGATCTACCTCCCAACCCCACCCCCCAAGGCTCTCGCTCCCTGTTCCTCTTCCACTGCCTGCTCCACCTCGCGTTCTCCCCTAGGACCAACTCACTGTAACTCTCCCAGGCCATCCCACTCCTGCCGGCTGGGGGGGTCGGGGGAGGGAGAGCAGGAGGGGTGGATCTGGGGTCCAGTGCTGTGCGAGGGAGCAGGCGTGGGGTTGGGGGTCTCCCTGCTTTTGGGGCCCCTCCCTTGGGTTGACTCCCCTGATCTCTGCCCCCTCTTCTGTGTCTCTTGCGTCCTGGGCTCTGAGGGGTGCGGGGGTGTGACCACTCAGACCTCTGACCTGTGCTGGTGGGTGTGTGGGGTGCGGACAGCGGGGAGACTGGGGTTCTGGGCCCCTCCTCCCCAGCTGTGGAGGAAAGAGGCTTTGTGAGTGTTGCTGGGGCAGGGGCCACACGCCTGCTTCCAGACTCCCCGCCACTGGGCAGCCGTGTGCGTGCACCCACAAGGCAGCCTGACACTTTGCCGTTGTGCGTGCAACTGTGTGTCCACGTGTGCCTGGGCCAGGTGAGCCTGCCAGCCCCTGGCCGGGTTCTCGAGTTGTGTGTGCTTAGTGTGTCACAGCATCTGGGGTGGTGTCCCGGTTTCAGGGTTCTTTGTGCGGACCTCCAAGTGTGTACATGTGTGTGAGTGTTAAGTGTGTGTGTGTATGTTGGGAGAAGGCTACAGCTGTGTGGTCAGGACCTTGAGTGTCCTTGTGTGTTGTGTCAGTGTGTAAGCACTTTTGCATGTTCGGGGGCAGTTTTGGGTGAGTTAAGGGAAGAACTGGCCCCTGGGTTTCCTTGTATCCAAATGGGCCCCTCTGTCTGAAGGTGGGTATCTGCTCCCCACCCACAGGTGTCGCTATGCATCAGGGGGTGTGTGCCCATGTAGAGCTGTGTGTGTGTGTGCATGTGTGCATGTGAGGTTACATCGGATGTGTCACTGGGTTTGAGGGTGTGTGTGCCCCCCATGTCCCCTCCCAGCATGGTGGAGTTGTGGTGACCTGTACTTGTGGTTCCCAGGGTATGCGCCTGTGTGTGCAGTTAGCAGAGGGGGAAATTGTGTCCAAAGGGCCCAGCCAGAGGCTTGGCGCAGAATGGGGGTGAGCAGGTGAACGGCTAGCCCACACGTCCTCCCCTGTGCAGATGATACAAAGGCATCCTTGGCCCGGACCAGCTCCCCTGTGTCTGTGGTTTGGTGAGCAGATGGCACCCCTGTGTGAAGTTTGAAAAGGGAACCTCTTCCCCCACAGGGAGGCAGTGGGAGGAGAGCCAGGTTGATTTCAACTTCCACTCATCCCCGCCACCAGATCCCCTTGTGCAGTGCACAACCTGCCCAACCAAACATGGCCACCCTCAATGGATGAAGGGGTTTGCATTGCCGTGTGCATGTGTCACTCTCTGAAGGGCTGTGTCTGTGTGTATGTCAACTCACGTTTCTCTGCGCGGGAGGAAGGCATTCATGTTCTATGGAGGGGGATGCCCGGAGGTGAGAGGTCAAAGCCCAGCCCCATTGCTTGGGCACCATGAGGCTCAGGCATGTGATGGGAACTCTTGGAACCTTGGTGTCCTCATCTGAAATGTGTGTGTGTGTGTGTGAGCAAGAGAGAGAGCAGCCACACCTCTCACACCTTGTCCAACATCCATGATGCAATGAATATTTATCGATCACTCACTACGAGCCTGGCACTGCTGCTGTGTGCTGGGGACATAAGATGAAAATAGGACAAACATAACTGCTTTCATGGATAGTCTAGTAGGGAAGAAGGACAGTAAACCAACACACGTATAATAGGGTGCATAGCAATGCTGGCAGTGGAAAGTTGCAGAGCAGGGGAGGGGCTGGGCTGTCCTGGAAGGAAGAGGGTGAGCCAGACCAGTGCCCATGGGAAGGGTGCCCCAAGCGAAGGGAACGGCAAGTGGCAAGGCGTCAGGACAGGAACCTCCAGAGCATGGAGTCTGGAAAGGGATGAAGGGAAAAGGACAGGGCGTGGAAGTTCCTGGCCAGAGTTTGGGCTTTCCTCCTGGGGGCGATGGAAAGCCAATGGACAGTCTGAGCAGAGCAGTGGCTCACGTGATCTGAACTTCCGTTTGTTTTTAATTGTGGTAAAATACATGTAACATTAAATTTACCATTTTAAAGTGTACAATTCAGTGGCATTTAGTACATTGACAATATTGGGCAATCACCACCTGTATCTAGTTTCAGAACATTCTCCTCACCCCAAAAGGAGACCCCATACCCCTCAAGCAGTCACTCCCCATTCTCCCCTCCTCCCAGTCCCTGGCAAGCGGCTAATTGTTTTCTGGAGGTTTCATAAAAATGGCCTCATGCGTTACGTGGCCTTTGTACGATTGTGTCTGATTTCATCCACTCGGTGTAGCGTTTTCAAGGTTTCTACTTGTCACATGATTCAGACCTCCATGCCTTCTGTGCCTGAATGACATCCCATTGTGTGTGCAGACCACGTTTTGTTTTTCCATTCCTCGGGTGATGGACACTAGGGTTGCCTCCATCTTTTGGGAATTGTGAATAATGCTGCTGTGACTGTTGATGTGCAAATACATGTTCAAGTCCCTGCTTTTCAATTCTTTTGTGCATATACCTGTGGGATTGCCGGGTCATAGGTAATTCTATGTTTAACTTTTTGAGAAACCACCTAACTTTCCCACAGTGTGGGCAAGCCACTTCTGAGATGCCCATCAGACATCTAAGTGGAGGGTTTGAGTAGGCAGCAGGGTGTCCCACCCAGGAGTTCAGGGGAGGGGTCCGGGCTGGAGCTAAAAGAGCACTGAGGTCCCTTGGGGGAGATAGGGGAGGTTGACCGTAGCTTAGGGAGCCTTAGCCCCCTGCTCCTCTCCCCATCGCAAGCCCTGGAATTCTGTTGACAGGGTGTGGTTCCCGCACACACACGCACTGAATGGAAAAGAACAAAAAAATAAATACCCAAAATTTTTAAATTCGTCCCACCGTCCCTTTCCACCCTCTTATGCTGCTTTCATGACTCCATGGCCTCCTTGATAATTTCCTAACCACTGTCTTCAACGCATGTCCCTGTACTTCACATTTGTCTGCTCATTGTCGCTCTCTCCCGACTAGCGTGGTGAGCGCATCAGGACAAGGGACCCTGTGGGTTTGTTTGCTGCAGGCCCCCGGGATCCAGAACAGCACTGGGCACATGAAGGTGCTCAGCCAGAATTTGTGGACTTTGCTCAGTGCCCACATCCCTCCCGCTGTGGGCCAAGCTCGGTGGGGGTCTCACAGCAGCCCTCTGGGGTTTCCGGGGATGGAGAGTGGGCTCGAGAGGGGCAGGCGCTGGCCTGGAGCTTAGCCCTCAGCTGGGCTGCCTGGGGTGCAGCTCAGGCCCCTTCTCCTTCCCTGTCCCCCAGCCCCTGTGTCCTCTGGGGTGGGCGTGCCCAGGACCTGGCTGGACTGTTGCCATAGAAACAGCTGGGATGACAGCCACTGCGGTCTCCTGTTTCCCTCCTGGGCTGAACAGCTGCAAACAATTTCATGTATGGTGCCTGCCATATGCGGGGCTCTCTTCTAAGTTCTTTAGCCGGTAGCACGTTTCCTCCTCCCAGCCACCAGACGGGGAAACCGAGGCATGGAGACAGGGCTTAGGTAAGAGCTGGCCAGGCACGTGCTGGGGCTGGGGTGTCCACCGGGCTCCCTCGCCTCTCCAGCAGCGGCGGGGACGCTTCACTCCTGACGTGGTGAGAGGTGGTGCGTGAGTGGCCAACGCCCCACTGGGGCGCCGTGAACATCGGGCGTGTGGAGAGACTGAGGGCCAGATGGGTCTATCCCAGAGGTTCTCAGTGTCTGGAGACGGTTTGGGCTGTCACGACTGGGAGGGGGAAGATGCTTCCAGCATCTGGTGGGGGGAGGCCAGGGATGCCGCTGGGCAGAACGCCCCAAAGCTACCCAACCCCAAATATCCAAACTGGCCGTCAGGCCAAGGTCACGAAAGTCTGGTCTATACAAAATTCTCAAATTCAATCTCTCTCTCTCTCCTTCCTTTCCCGCCCCCATTTCTTTCCCTCTCCTTCCTCACCCCCCCCACTCCTCCCATCTCGCCCACTCCACATCTGTCTGCCTTCACTCCCACCTCCTTCCCCCCATCCCAACCTCGCCTCCGC
>PVKY010002145.1:0-27220 GCA_004027775.1 Bradypus variegatus | reverse complement strand
GCTTCCACACATAGGGGCTGAAGGTGGCAGACTGGGAAGGTGGCAAGAACTCGAGTTCCGGAAGGCACCGCCAACTGATGCAGAACCCACTGGGACCACCCTCCAGCCAGCCTTCCCGTCAGGGGAGAAAATGATTTTCCCACCCATCAGGCCACGTGGGGACAGGCTTCCATCATGAGCAGAGGAAAGCATCTTAGATCCAGCAGCTGTGAGGCCGTTCTCAGGGAGGACAGGTCCTGACACCAGAAAAGCTTCTCCAGTTTATTCTCACAGGTTAAAGACAGAACAAACATTGGGGTCAGGAGTGATTGCCACCAATTATTTCTTCTTCAGAAAGTTCTAAGTCCTGATGAAGGGAGAGTTAGTGCTTAATGGGCAGTTTCTATTTGGGGTGATGAAGAAGTTTTGGGAATGGATGGCGGTGATGGTGGCATTAAGTACTTTCCTAAACGTTCCACAAAATTCAATTTCCATGAGGAAATTACTTAATGCCACTGGATTGTACCCTTAAAAATGGTTAAAATGGGAAATTTTGTGTTTTATATGTATATTGACACAATAAAATTTTTAAAGAAAGTTTTGAAAACAGAAGTGAAATAGGCATTTTTGACTACAGACTGCTTTCCAGGTCAGAAAAGGACAAGTGAGAAAGCACTTTTGAAAGTGGTAGCTTCTAAGGCCATCCTCTTCAGCACAGCTGATGGGAAATGCTGCAATCCCTCAGCTTCATTTTAAGGAAAATCCAAGGATTGCTGAACATCTTTCTTTCACCTTCCTGTCTCTTGACTGTGGACGGGTAACCTGGGGGGTGACCTGGGGGATGACAGGGGCAGGTGACATGGGGGTAACTTGGGGGGTAGCCTGGGGGTTGGCCTGGGCAGGTGACCCAGGGGGCAAAATTTAAAGTTTCTGTCAGTGTTAATTTAGGTAATTCCAGGCTGCATTGCCAGGTCCGTTGCTGTGGGGCATTTTGTACACACCTTTCTCTGTTTCTCTTTCTCTCCCCCACCCCCTCTCTTTCTTTTTTAAAGATAAAAGGATGAGTGATGTGTGCTCCCTTGGCCTTCCAACGTCCATCTGAAAACCAAGCTATGATCCAGAACTATTCTAGAAGCTTTGAGTATAAAAGTATGTTAAATCTTCATAACAATGTAGTTTAATAGATTTAATTATTCTCCCCTTTTTAAGTGAAGAAAATTAACTTCCCCAAGGTCACAGAGATATCATTGTGAGGATTCAAACAAAGAAGATTTTCTGGATCCACAGCACAGGATAACATTCACTGAGTGTGTCTTCCTAAATCTTAACACTAGATCATTAAAGCCAAATTAATCAAAATATTGTGATTCTGAAGCCAGTAAAGAATAATTTGGCTAAATTTCCTGAATTTCTCATAGGCATAACCAGAAAAAAAATAATCTGTGAGCAGAAATGTTTTGCAAATCTTAGTTTTAAAAAAGTCAAGCTTGCTAAATTTCCAAGCACAATTAAAATGCTAATACTAATCCAGGATATCCAAAAATATAGAGTGTTTCTCAAACTTGGGACACTTTTTGTTTAATTTCGTCATGGAAATTGAATTTTGTGGAACACTTAAGAAAATACTGTATCTTAATGTTTGTATATAATGATGCCATTTGGTGCTGAGTTTTATACTAAGATGTTGGAAGAAAATTAATGGACATTGGGACATAGCCAAAACAGTAGATCTATGGGAGTATATTGATTTAAATGCACTTATGAGGAATCAAAACTAGTTAAAAATAAAAAGGCTGAACTCAAAGTATGAAAAAAGAGCAAAAGAACACAACAAAAGAAAAAATAAGAAAGGAAACAATGAGGAAAATCGCAGGAATCATTTAAATTGGAACAAAAAAGTTGTGAAATCAAAATCAACCTTCAAAAAGATTTAAAAAATTAGAACTTTAGCAATACTTATTTGTGATAGAAACAGGAGACAGGTTACATACACAACATATTTTTTAAAATAATTAAGTGTTAGGTATTTCCACTTCTAGGTAGCATACAGGAAGCTACGGCAGCTCTATGCTTCTATTCCAAGAAGTAGGGGTAAATTATGAAAAGCATATTAAGGATATCAGAGATCTGTGGATGTGCACACACATACACACACACACACACTCACAAACCAAGCTATGACAAACAAGAACTCAAGGTGTGATTTAGAGTCGGCGCCAGCACGTCACCCATCTTCTCTGAGCGGGCAGCTGGGTGTGTGATACACAGGCTGTGGGGAAAGGACGTGTACTGAGCATGAAGTGACTTCCCAGCATAATGAGGCTTTTAAGACTTACAGTTCCACTAGAAGGAGAGGGTGAGCATGAGTGTGGCATCAGAATTCAGTTTTAATCTAAACAGTATTAAATCTTCCACTTGTCATCCTGTTCATGCTAATCCCTGCAGCACTTAATGATGTTTCTCAGGACTTCCATTTCCTGTTCTTTAGGAACATGTTCAGCTAATGAAAAAAGGGTGGCTTATTCAGAAAGAGAATGGCTCATAAAAACAGTATGTGGCAGCTTCTCATTTTGAGCATTGCAGGTTTAGCCTCCAACCGTAGTGACTTCATGTTCATCAGGAACTGGGTACTACCTACCCTTCTGGGCATGGTCAATTTAGGGCGGAACTAAAGGCTCAGCCAACAGGGAGAGGCTCCTCTTACCCACTGCAGAGCCTGAATACAAATGGCTCCTAATTGAAGGCTAAACTTCCTCATTTCCTGTACAGCCAGCTGCAAGGGCAAAAATGGATAGAGAGAGCTGTGATCTATCAACTGTGTTGCATCTATAAGGGCAGCAGGTGGGAAGCTGGCAGGGTGTCTGGGTTCTGTGGGGCTGTGGTGAACTATCAGTGATGGATGCTGGATGTGTACACGTGAGATGTATGCTGGAGGCATATGTGTGAGATGGATGCTGGATGTGTATGCATGAGATGGATGCTGGAGGTGTATGCGTGAGATGGATGCTGTATGTGTAAGTATGAGATGGATGCTGGATGCGTACGTGTGAGATGGAAGCTGGATTTGTATGCATGAAATGGACACTGGATGCATATGTGTGAGATGGAAGCTGGATGCGTATGTGTGAGATGGAAGCTGGATGCGTATGTGTGAGATGGATGCTTTATATGAGGTGAGAGTGTCCGCAGTCATGGCAGGAAGCCTCCCTCCCTGGGATCAAGGGCAAAGCCCTGAGGCCTGCCTGGTCCCCTGGCGACCACACAGCAGCCAGCCACGTGCGTTTAATGGGAGGGACACTGGGAGAACTTCTGGTCTGGTGCTACCCTGGGGCCAAGATGTCAAGGCCTGAGCAGGCCTGAATCTTTTCAATTCAGAGGACATGCTGTTGACCGAAAAGCAGTCCCCTAGTATTATGCACGCATCCTCCTTCCCACCCTGGCTCCCCTTTTCCTCTTCTGATCCATTAGCTTTTACTCTCTGGAGTTTGCTCTTAAATCTCCAGGAAAGTCTTCTTCTTGAGCCTTTTTTTTTTTAATTCTTCTTTCTGTTTCTCATATTTTTCCTTGTTCCCTCCTATCACCATCTTCCCTTTTCACAGGGGCTGTAGGGGTAGCCTCTGAGTGCATCCCGTACCCTGCAACAAGGAAGGGGATGAGCAAACAAAGTGGAAACTGCCGGGACTGAGTTCCCCAAAAAGCAGAGACAGTCTGTTGTGAAAGCCCCTCTGACGTCCCACAAAGGGTGCCAGGTTCTTTCTTTGACTGACCAAGAGCAGGGATGCCTCATTCATTGTTTGAAAACATTTATTCATTTTGGTTACCTTTAGAACCAGTATGCATGGCCTTGAAATGAGTATTTTTCCTACAAAGCTTCACCAGCATATCACATTTCAACTTTCTAACACCACAGAGATGTAGTGTGGCATCTCCCAGGTTTAAAAAGGGTTGTAGGTATGACGTAGTGACTGGCAATAAGCCAGCGAGCAGGGATTGAAGAGGTTCTGATGCCCACTGCCCTCTCCCTACCTACAGGACTTTTGCTTCAAAAGGAGACTGGACTCTGTAACAGCCCAGCACGGCCACAGCATGTGGTTCAGGCCATGTGGGGTGTGGATGCAGCACGCGCTACTCCACAGGCCTGCGGTGAGCCGACTACAGCAGCACCACTTATCTATCCATTTCCACCCAGCCTTGTTCAGGAAAGGATCTAAGGCAACGTACGGTGATACATAAAATACGCAAAACACGATTAAATGAAAGATGATAGATAAGTAGATGAAGGGAAAATTAGGATAGAAAAGGACAGCTGAAACTAAGAACGATCAAAATCCATGCCAAAAATCATGTATATTTACTATAAGCAGGACACAAATTGAGCTCTAAGCTTTGTAGCAGCCAACCCCGAGAGGAAACTCCCTCCGACTGAATGCATCTGGTATCCATAACAGTGTCTATTCCGTTAAATCAGACCAGTGGTTCAAGAGAAGCACACTGGTGTCAGGTGCTGGGACCAGAAGAAAAATTCTTCTTACCGGTCTCCAGAAGGGGAACTACATGATGTAACGATCAACAGCTTCACAAAATCCTGCAGGAAACTCATCTGTGGGTGGTGTGGGGCCATTTCTTGAGGATCCCTCAGCCCTGGAGACAGCGTTACCACTGGGGACAGCTGAGGATGGCGGGAGCAGCTGTAGGCTCCAGAAGCAGACAGACCTGAAAGCGAGGGCTGGCTCCACTGAGGCCACCTGGATGGTGACATGGCCCAGGGCGGTACCCGGCTGAAATGTAGCAGAGGACGGAAACCCCTCTTGACAAAGCCTAGAATGTGCAGGCGCTCAAGACTTGAGTTATTACGACTGAACTAAAGGCACAGACGGCCTGTGCTTCCTGAACAAATGCTGTCTTCTCTGCAGGAAGCTTCTCTGGCCAAGGAGTGACACGTCCTCCAGGCTTGGTTGAGGGCAGGGCTGAGGCTCCACAAGGGTGGGCTGGGAGCTGAGTGACAGACAGGGGCCTGGGCGAGGCTGCATGTGGACATGGGCCACCCCCACAATCACAGCCTGCACCAACAAACCGCAAAGGGCTGCTGAGGGCACAGAATGCAAGGCCAAAGGGCAAAGCCGCAAATACGTTGAACAATGGTAAAAAAAGAGATTAAAGACAATAGATGGGAAAATTAGAGAAAAGGAAAATAAGTATAGGGAAGGACGCTGAATCAAAGACTGGTGGGCATTTCCAAATATTCAGCCTTCCAAAAACTTTTCTCAAGAAACACTCCTAGAACATTTAACTTTGAATAATGTGTGTACCTGGTAAAACCTCTAAAATAAAATAAAAATTTCATTATGTATGCCTAACTAATCACATTCATTGGCTCGCTCTCCTGGGGGTTTCTCATAAGTTAGTCAGTGTTGAGGGCACCTGCTAAACATGAACTCACTATTCTAGATGAGGTGTTTGTTGCCCTTCTACCTGAGCAAAGAGGCAGGCTCTAGAGGCCATCCCTTGAAATAAAGCTGCCATCAGCATCACCCAATAACAACCACCCGCACCTCGGCTACGACACTGAGACGTGGCAGAGCACACATCTTTATGTCCTCTAGGTTAGGAGTGGAAAGGACAGAGAGGACCCTCCATTTGGGTCAGGCAGAGGGGACCCACTGAAGAAGTCACTGCTACTTTCTCCACTGAAACTGGGACCCGGTCCGTGGAGGCCTCCCGGGTTCTCAGCTGCCTCCGCTCCGGGTCTTACAAGCAGCTGCTGCAGGATGTTTGAGCTCCTGTCACTTAGAGCTCCTGTCACTTTGCTCGTTCAGTCCACGTCCACGAGACAAGGTCAGGGTGAGTCAGGACAGAGTGCAAATGGCCTTGGGCCTTGCGGGCTCTCCCCAGGATATCCGAGAGCACGATGAACGAAGGGCTGTTAGAGAACAGTTGCCTGAAAACGCCCCCACTTCTCAAGGATGCAGCCCCCAAGCAGGAACATGGCTTTGATTTTGGACAGAACGTCTGAGAATCCAGTGGGCTCTGATGTGGGAAGCACGGGCCGGGCCTTGGAAATCAGGGGACAGGCTCCCAGGCCGCTCAGAGCCGCCGCGTGGAAGGCCGTGAACTACACTGAGGCAGAAGACGGTCTGAAGAGTTTGTTCAGCACGAGATTTTTAGTCAACTCTAGAGATGAGGGGATATTTGATTTTAGCCAAAAACATTTTCATATTTTACATGTATGTTTGAAAAAAATGTAAATAAATGTGCCTTGGGTTTAAGTTTTCCTGGCTGCTAAAAAAAAAAAAAAAAGAGAATTCATGAAGACAGACATAAAAACTGAACTCTTAAAAAAAAAAATAACTTAACAGGGATAAATGGAATGCAGTGAAATCAGTGGTGGTGCGGAGAATAATTTAAAAAGTAAATAAGGACACACAGCCCATAGAAGCCTAACGCCCGGTGTCCAGGGGCCGCGGTCTGGACGTCACAGGTGCACACCGCCCCGCGCACTCCCTGCAGTCGCTCCCCGGCCGCGCCCACGTCGCCAGCTGGGAAGAGTCTTGTTTGGTCCAATGAAACAGGGACACGGCGAGAGGGCAGCGCCTTCCTTTGGGGTGGGAGGGGGCCTCTCCGCAGGGGGTAGACCCCACCCGGGACCCTGCCCCGGGCCCGTGGCTGTACCTGGTCGAGGCAGCTGCTGTGCGGGAACCTCAGTGCCTGCTGGATACTCTGCGGCGGGGGCTGCCCCGTGCGCTGGACGTGGACGATGAGGGGGACGCCGAACACGGACCTGCCCCTGTAGTAGGGAACCTTCATCCTCTTCATGAAGTTGGGGACTGACCTGGAAGGCACAGAGATCAGGTCATGCGAGCGTCTGGGCCACCCTGGAAGGTGAGGCTGGGGGAGCTGGCAAGGGGGGCCGCGTGTTGGACCCCACCAGGTAAGGGGTCCACCAGGCGAGGGGTCCACCAGGTGAGGGGCCCAGCAGGGGAGGGGTCTACCAGGCGAGGGGTGCACTGGGGGAGGGGTCCCACCAGGGGGGGGTGCACCAGGGGAGGGGTGCACCGGGGGAGGGGTGCACCAGGGAATGGGGAACAGCATTTCTCTCCTGATCGGTCACACTGCACAGCCCCTTGCCCGGCTGTGACCTCCGACTATTGAACGGCACGGCTCACGGCTCACGGCTCACGGCTCACGGCTCACGCTAGCAGGGTGTGTCAGTACATCTCCACTCTCACCTCTCCAACTGACTCACGATTGACATCTCTCTCCCATGATAAACGTTTAAAAGCCCCCCACAAAACAGAACAGAACAAATTTAATAACCACCAAGAGGAAGAAGAAATTCGCTTGGGGGCGGGGGAGGAAGCAAGCCAGAGAAAGTGGAACACATTTCTCAACTATGTACTTGCTTTCTCAAACCCGTTGCAGTTTCTTTAAAGGTAATTTTAATGTACATAACATATATTGACTTGACCAAGTAATTTATAACCTTCTAAGATATTTTTATAATAGCATGATCAGTTGTTTCATATAAATAATATATCCAGCAAAACGATTTTTTCAAATCCACCAAATCGTCTAAAATAGGTGCACGGTCAAGTTCCAATATCTTGCCAATTCCTTATTGACCAAGCCCTACTACATACTCTTGGTTTCATTTGCCCACGACGCGAGAGCAGAACCATGTCTGAAGACTTAAATGCTCCTGGGACGAGCCAACGCTGTCAGCCCTGTGCTCTGTATCCAGCCTTGAGGTGCAAACGGCCAGCTGTATTTTGTGGTGAGTTTATTTTTAATCCCTCTGTTGGCAACTAACCACCCTCTCCCAGTCTTCTTTCTTCTGGGATCCTGACTGTCTTCCCTGGAAACCAACAGAGAGCCACAGAGACGACAGTGCGTGCTTCAGGCTGCGTCTCAGCCGACCCGCCCCCGGGCCGCCCAGAGCAGCGACAAGCAGGGCTCGGGAGCTATTCCCGGGAGGCCTGTCCCGAAGGCCGTGCGGGCTCCGCACCATTCAAGGCAACTGCGGGAGCTTCCGCAACATCATGCTTAGCGGTTCCCTACCAAGAGCGCCGGCTACGTGCCACGTCCAGCCATGCCCGCTGGACAGGGAGCTCTTCTCCATGATGGCTGTGAGGGCATCTGGCATCTCTGCCTGCTCCCTGGCAGCAGGGAGAAGCGCTGCGGCAGGCTCAGCTGCGCGGCCGTCTGGCTGCAGATGGGCAGCGACGCCGTCGACGGCTGCGGCTGGTGCGAGAGCTGGAAACTGTTCACCGGGCTCGCCTTGACCGGAAAGACCGCGGGAGAAGCGTCACCAAGGGGATGTGGGACGGGGAAACAGGGTATCTAATCTATACGCGGCTCATCAAAACACTTCCAGAGCCACGGAAACCACAAGGCGAATGGAAACAGAAGACGTGTGTACGAATTACACACAAGCACCTCGTTTTTCCAAGTCTGGACATGAACTGGTTCATCAGGGGGCTTAAACCAGCAATAAAATAAATTTTGCCTTGTTTATTCCCAAATTCATTCTCAAAGTGTTGAAAGCTGCTTAGACTGAGACAGCGAGAGAGAGGCGGGGGTGGGGGGTGGGGGGTGGAGATTTCGCTCACTTGTAGCGGCTGGAGGGTATTTTGTCACTTCTGTAATGCTGCCACCCCTTGCTGGGTATTGAGGGGGAGACCAAGGCACAGACGAAGGGTGAATGAGCCCCAAGAGGGATGGGCACTCGTCTAGAAACCCAGGCACCCCTGAAGTGGCGTTACTACTGCAGCGAGGCCGGCCCTGGGCCATTTCTCCAGGGTGCTGAAACAGTCCCTAAATCAGCTTCTATGTACTGCAGCATCGGCATTTTACACACCTTGGGTCTCAGAAATGTCCCAAAGGATGAAAAAAAGTTAAAAATTCTAGGAGGAGACCTTTTAACTGACCCCATTGCATGGCCACGGGTGGTGCCTTCTGTGCAGGAACCGGCAGCCTTGCAGGGCCTTGCCTTGTGTTTTGCACAGAAGTGGCTCAACAGAGATTTTGGAGTAAAAGCAAGATTGAAATATAAGGTAAATGCCCAGAAAAATTAACATAGCAAACACGGATTCAATGTCCATATCTGTACAAAAGACATACTTCTGTTCATATGTCTAATCACATGCATCGCTCAGAATAGTGTCTAGCACATAGTAAGTGTTGTATACATGCTTGTGAGTAAATAAACAAATCACAAATAATATGACGCAGACCCAAATTCCTTTCACAGTTGCCACTCACCTGTTTGGCCTGGTCAAAGAGGCTCCCACGCCGCAATCCCTCCTTTCTCCGACCCCTGGGCCTGCGACTCACTGAGAGATGTTCCATCTCTTTCTTCATCACTGGGTGTGGTCCGACCTTCAGAGACAGAATTTCCTTCAAAATCTAGGGTGATCTGATTAGGAAAGGGGAAGGGGGGTAACCCGGGCTCTCCGACCGAGCCGTCGTGTGTCTGCAGCTCAGGCGGGATGTTTCTGGACCAGTCTTCCACCGCCTCTCGGAGCCCCTTGACGTGCTGCAGGATGTCGTCTAGATGAGGGAAGAGCTGGTCTTTCTCCAGGTCCAGAAGATCCCCCGTGCTGGCGTACAGGTGGGAGCCGGGGACGTTGTCATAGACGCTCACTCGGCTTTCCCTGTGGCAGGAAGCCGTGAGCTGGGGCTCCCTGGCGCCGGGGCCCTGCTGTCGGCCTAGCGAGAGGCCGTCAGCCCTCCAGCTGTCCCCATTGCTGCCGTCCATCGGGGAGAGGCTTTCGATGGACAGCGCCTTGGGGAAAGTGCCTGGCTTGTGGTCCTTGGGCACGTGCACCACCGGGTTCTCCTGGGAGTGGAACGCGTGCGTGTGGCCGTGGTCGCCCGCAGCCTGCAGTGCTGCCCCGCCAGCACGTCCAGGTCTTCCAGGTACATGCCCCCTCGCTTGTGGGCCTCGTGGCACTTCCGCTCCCTCAGGCATGGCGCGTCGACCCCACTGCTGCTGTTTCTGGACTGGCTGCTCTCCCTGCTCGACTTCCTGAGCCGGGAAGCCCCGGACTGGAGACAGCAGGGCCCGGGCCCAGGAGGTGTCCGTTGGCGACGGGCAGGCACTGCGTGGCCCTGATGGCCTCCAGCTCCCGCTGCAGCAGGGGGCCACTGATGCACGTGCCCCCTGCCCGCCCCGACCCCTTGCGCCTCCTGTGGCTTCCTTTTGCCCGCAGGGTCTCCGTGCGTTTCAAAAGCGACTTGGCCCTGGTCCTGGCGGGCTTCTCATTGTTAGGGTGGAAAGGGTAGGTGGTCACTTCTCTGGGGGGCAGGGGGAGGCGGGTGCCAGCGAGTGTGGGGTCGAGCATGGCCGGGGTCCCCAGGCTGCAGGGCCTGGTGCTGTCAGGGGCCTCGTGCTCGATGCTGTGACTCGGCAGGCCCCGGCTCTCGCTGCCGACACTGCTCTTGCCGCGCAGGGAGGAGACCTCCGGCTCGCTCACGTCGGTGAGCACGCTCTCACTGCTGCTGGTGGTTCTCATCCTGATGTCCCCCGACGAGCCGTCTCTGTCCCCACCGGGAAAGAACGTGTGGGCGTCGTCCATGCGGGACCACCTGCGGCTGGCTCTCCGGGAAGTCCGTTTGCTGCTGATGCAGAGGTCTTCATCGGAGTCGTCACTCTGAAAAACACAAGGAAACTCGTGGGCAACTCCCCCCTACGTGGGACCCGTCTCCCAGGGCTGTAAATCTCCCTGGCAACGCAGGATATGACTCCCGAGGATGACTCTGGACCCGGCACCGTGGTACTGAGAACATCTTCTTGACCAAAAGGCGGATGCAAAATGAAACGAAATAAAGTTTCAGTGGCTGAGAGATTTCAAATGGCGTCAAGAGGTTACTCTGGTGGGGATTCTTATGCACTGTACAGATAACCCTTTTAGGTTTTAATGCATTGGAATAGCTAGAAGTAAACACCTGAAACTCAAACTCCAAACCAGTGGCCTTGACTCTTGAAGACGACTGTATAACAATATAGCTTACAAGGGGTGACAGTGTGATTGTGAAAACCCTGTGGATCGCACTCCCTTTATCCAGTGTATGGAAGGATGAGTAGAAAAACAGGGACAAAACCTAAATGAAAAAATAGGGTGTGAGGGGGTATCATTTGGGTGTTCTTTTTTACTTTTATTTTTTATTCTTATTTTTACTTTTTCTGGTATAAGGAAAATGTTCAAAAATAGATTGGGGTGATGAATGCATAACTATATGGTGGTACTGTGAACAGTTGATTGTACATCATGGATGATTGTACGGTATGTGAATACATCTCAATAAAACTGAATTTAGAAAAAAACAAAACTCATGGGCAAGGAGTGAGGCTGAGCGGGGACCCCAGTAAGGGCAGGCACGGAACTGCCACCTGCTGTCCCCTTTCCTCTGGGATTTGGGGCCCCTCCGTGCTTCATGGTCCCAGTCACCCTCTTTCTCTGATGGCCCCAGTCACCCTCTTTCTCCTCAATTTGCCAAGCTTTCTTCCCTTCTGTTTTCCTTGACTGATGACAGAGAGTGCAACAACCATTTGCTGGACGGCCTAAACACAGAATACCTGGTGATCTCGTTGTACAAAGAAGCTCAGCCTGCTGTTGAAGGCACTTGCTTCTTTCCCGAAACTTCATGGGGCACCGAGAGGGCATGATGTGCCGAGGGCCCGCTGCAGCTGCCTCTACTCGGCCAGCTCGGAGGCTCCCGGTTTTTGCTGAGAGGCAGGTGGGAACACCTGTGGTGGGGTCTGCACCCCCGCCTTGCCCCCAGCCCAGGTCTGCACCATCTCACACACTGCAGCCCCCGCACTTACATTGCCCATCTGATTTCTGCCTGAATTTACAGCCCAGAGCTGAGTCTCCAGTCCTTGAGGCCAGAGCCGGTCTTGCTGGTCCCTGTCCATCTTTCCATCCCTCTCGCCCAGGCGACCTTGGCCAAGGGCAGGTGAGTAAGACTTTTTCCCTTCCCAGGTGAACTGAGCCATCAGTTCCTTCCTTCTCCTGGCAATACACATCGCCGAGACCTGACTCAGAATCCACTTCAGGTCTGCCCCCTCGTTCCCATCTGCGCTCCCATCCCCTTGGCCCAGGGCCTTGCCACCTCTCCCCAGTGGTGATGAAAACCCAGGCTCGAATCCCCGCTCCGGCACCTTCTCCTCCGTGCAACTCTCCCCAGTGTCATCTCCCTCCGGTGTCATCTCCCACCTCACGCCCCTTCCATGCCCGGTGGCATCCCTACCAGGCTTGGGGGCACTCGGGGCCCTCTCTCCTGACGCAGTGGACAGGCCTGGCCTCATTGCACAGTTCCCCCAATTTCCCTGCACGGTGCTCTCGGCCCCTGCCCTCCCCTCGGGAGTAAAAGCCTGGAAAGAATACATGGTGCCACAGCGGAGACTGTCCTCCCGCCATCCCTGATCAGGCCTGGGCCCACAGTCTCTCTGGGGCTTGCCCTGACTGCTCCCTCCTGCCCTGACCGCTCCTGCAGCTTTTGTATCCGTACTTAATGGTAGCAATTGTTAAAATCCTAACTTAGGCTCCTGTCCCACACTCACTCCAACCATTAAAGATAAGCTCACCAGAGCTTTTTAAAATTCATATTTATATCCCTCCTAATGCCAAGCTCATAGCAACCATCTTTTATATATTTTCTGCTAGCTGAATTGAGTTTATTTTTATTTTACTTTCACACCTGGTTTTAAGACCTGGGTCTATGATCTAGCATTACCAGTTTAGAGATCTGTGACTTTGGGCAAGTTACTAACCCTCTCTCTCTACAGTTAGTTTTTCTCATTTATAAAATGGGATTAAAAATAGGCTGTACCTCATAGGTTTGCTGAGGGAAGTTAACAAATTCATACATTTAGTAATCCCTTGAGGAGTATTTGTTTATTTTTCAGTATTTGTTCAAATGCCTATCTTTTTACATATCTAACACCCCCCTTCACTCCTCTTTAATTTTGCAATGTATTTTGTTATCAAGGAAAAGTAAACAGATGATCAGCCAATAAGTGTTGGGATCTTCACGTTCTTGTGTATTCTTTCAAAACCTGGACTCTTGACGGAATTGGGCTAAATGACAAAATATGATCATTCATAAAGTAGAAGAAAGTTACAAGACCAAGACACTAGCAGAGAATTACTGAGCTTTCAGAACACAATGGGAAATTGGCTTCAATTAAAATAAAAAACGGTCTATAAAGCTTTGGTGAAAGGGTTTAAAAAGTTGCAATTGTTCGAGCAGAAAAAAGGCAAAACTCTGGAATGCTGATTACAAAAATATCCTGCCTCTGCAGCTTTTCTACTTTTTCTTCCCTGTGATCAATAAACTAAACACGGACACTGAAGGTCAGCTCTCCACAAGGCACTGTGGATACTAGAGTTTCGTAGGGCACTTCAGGAAGGGAGTTGATGCTAAGTAAGCATTCTGAAAGGACCTCTTAGCAAATAGTTTTTGGGAAGGCAAAAGAAGATAAACTTTCAAAGAAAATACAGATATTCTAAAATAGAAACTATAATATTTAGTGTTGGCTCCAACTAGCTCAATCTAACTGAAACCCGTAAATGGTTTTATACATTTGCTAGTTGGATAAGGATGTCTTTATATTGGTTAAGAAATTATACCAAGCTGGCTCCTCTGGGCTGGGGGTGGAGAGCCTGACCTGTCTACTAGGATCTGAGAGCTTTTTATGCTAGCTGTGGCCAACAGGAAGAGATTTACAACCAAATCAAGGGATGTAAAAATGTGTCAACCTCCTGGAAATAAAAGGCCAACAGTTCAGGGAAATTTTGCAGTATTTAAATTGTTATACTCAAAACAAATAAAATAAAACAAAAAACTGAAGCAATAAAAATCCAAATCAAAACAAACAAATAAATAAAAAGAAAAATAGCTACTCTGCTTTAATGTCCTGTGCACACAATTATCAGTGTATGGACTGAAGGGTAGTGAGATGGTTCTTGTCTGTTCCTTCAACTAGTGCAGGATCTGTCCAACTAGTGATGGTGACACACAATAAGAAATATATTTTCTCTCACAATTCAGGTCACATTTACAGATTAAATGAAAGGGGAAATGTCATGCTGTAATAATTACCCTTTCTTGTCCTCTGGCATTTTATAGTCTAGCTTAGTCTGCTTCTTTTTTTCTAAAAAGTGTTTGGGACCCACGGGTCTCATCTGACAACCCTCCCCACAGTCTAAAGGCTCCCTGAACTAGAGTTTAAGTTCCTCTGTGCACTCAGGGCCAGCAGAGAGTGAGGCCCACAGCCCACCCCCTAGTAATATTTGTGGACGTGGACAATGTTTAAGAAATTATCAGTGCTCATCTGTCTGATGTTTTTGTGGTTAATAGCAAAACAGTTTGCCATGATTTAGAGACACAAATAGAGAGCTCCAGGAGTTGGATGTGTTTGCAAAGAAAATGACACTTCCCTCTCTAATCTCCAAGGCTTACTAGGCCATCAAAACCCAGTGGATGCACCTGGATTTTGGGAGGCCACTACAGGGCATGTGTGACAGTGTGGTGGCCAAGGTGGTCAACTGGCTGGACACTACTGAGGGGTGTGATGGCCACTGGCTGAGTGGCTCCTCCAAGGGGCACTGATCAAAAGATGGAAAGCGGTTGAAAGGGGGTCTCTGGAGGTGTGTCTCTGAGTTTTCAATTTTTAAGAATTGCTTGAGTGAGGCCTGAGGAACTCATGTTTTTAAAACGTGAAGATGGCGCCAGGCTATTCACTAAATTGACCTTCAGCAAATCACCCTCTTTGAGACTCAGTTTTTTCAGCCGTGAAACGAAAGTGATCACAATACAAATCTAGCATGTTTGCCAATGGAACCAAGTGAGGTCATATGTGAAAATGCCAAATACTCTTTAAACTGCTAGATATTATCTTTAACTTATCGTCTTACAATAACATACCCTAAGGTATTTTCAGGTTACACAAAGTGTATAATTTCCAATCCATTTTTTTTTTGAGGAAAGATAATTTTAAATTTATAACTTTATAATTTTAGGAATTAGCTCCTGGGGATAGACTGGGGATGAATTTTGAATATATTGTATCACTGAGTTTATTTTGAATAAAAGGTAAAAAGGAATACCCTGAAACTTTTGGAAATTGCTTTAAAATTTATTTTTATTTCCAGTCAACATACTCTGTAACACTGGGCTCTCTACAATGAGTGTTAGGAAACAAAACAGAAACATTTTAGATGTACATTATCTCAACCTAAATTAGACAAATTAACAAACAAGAAACTCATTGTTAAAATTAACAATTTTATATACTGACAGGCAGTGTTTGTTCACAGTGTGGGTACAGGCATTTGATGTGGGCACTTGCTGTTTCACCCAGCCTTTTGTTTACTTATGACAACTGAAAAGCAAAAAGTTGTGTGCGCCTTCATGGTTCTTCATAGTAATTGCTGGTATGCACACTTCCAATAAAAAATGTGAAGTTTTTGTAATTCTTTTCCCTTTCCTGTTATATCTGTGTGATTATATCTATTGGAATGCAATTTTGTGTCCATTTAATCTAACATGAAAACATTTAGGCTTGTATTTTATATAATTTTTTTTCATTTCCTATTTCTAATATTCATTTATATTGAATTTTACAAAGGTGTTTTGGTCTAAGCCAGCTTGGAAATTTAAAATAAAACAAAAAACTGGTTTTCACAGACAGTTTGAGAATCTTGACTCTGGAGTGAGCAAGGATCAGCCAACCTTTTCTGCAAATTGCCAGGAAGTAAATATTTCAGGCTCTGCAGGCTGCTTGGGCTCTGCTGCAATGCTCAGCTTTGCTGCTGCAGCCAAACAAGCAGGGCTGATCTGTGCCCAGAAAAATTTCTGGACAAAAGCAAGTGCAGCTCCTGGGCTGCTGTTTGCCGACACCTGCCCCAGTGCCCAGAGCTGAAGGGCTGCTGTGTGAAAGGGCAAACACAGATCCTGTGCTTCTCCAGAGGAAAGCGCTGGAATCAGGAGGACGAGGCTGCACAGAATTGGCTTTTAGCTCATTATATGGAAGCCTTCTCCAATAATTAGAGTTGAATAAATTGTCTGGCGGTGTAAGCAGCTCCTCAAGTCGCGATGCTTCCAAGCCAATGCTGAATGACCTGTGAGGGACGCTCTGAAAATGAAATCCTGTCCTGGGGAGGGGTGAGGGTGGGGAGGTGGTTGGAAAAGATGATCAAAGACCCCTTCATCCCAAAGTTTCCAAGGTTCAAGGCCCTTAATGTTCAAATATATTCTATTCAAGACGCACCATGCTCTAGCCAAGCAAAGGCTTGAATAAAATTCAGTTTTTCTCTCATTTGACTCAGCTGCTCGGAGCTGCCAGGTGGAGCTTTACTTGGTGGGAGGTGAGGGGGTGTGGAAGGCAGTGGGAGTGATGGGGGGGTCGAGGCCTGGCCCTTGGCGACAGCTGCAGCTCCTCCAAAACACCCGTGGAATCCAGGCCAGGAGGTGGCGGCTGCAGGAGGAGAACGCGCGGTGAGCTGCTTTCCACCTCTGGCTGCGATTTCCCAGCTTTGTTAGAGTGGAAACTTTCGCCAGGACTTGAACTTGAAGCTCCCCTTTTCTCTGGAGAGAGGTAAGACTCCTGTATGTGTCTTTCCTTCTCTCTCCGGAATAGCCTGGTGGCTGCCAACCATCTCCATCTCCTACTTTTACTGACGTCTGGGGATTCGGATGTCACCGCGAGGCAAGTGTGAACTGTGAGGGTGACAATGAAGAACGAATGCTTTCCCAACAATGAGCAGCTTCGCGAGTGCACTGGAGGCTTTAGCTTAGGCAGATGGGCCTCCGGGGTTTGGCTTTTTCTAAAAATGAAAGCATTCTTAAACTGAAATTGTATATTACTCAGAAACAGATGCCAACCAGACATTCCAAACGGAAGGGCTTTTTTTTTAAACGTCTAAATGGAATTTGGCCACATCTTTACACTGCAACATGAAGGCTGTCAATCCGGTGTGACGCAGAGGTTTAGAAGCGCCCCTTCCGCTGACGGGCACTGGAGACCATGGCTGTGTGTCCCGGCTGGGGGGCACACCTGGGCCGATCCGGATTCTGCAGGGCGGGCGGCCTGGTGCCGGGTGGGGGCACCGTGAGGGTCAGCGGGCTCTCTGAGAGGCCACCTGCCTGGGTCCTGGTAGATCTTTCAACCAGGTGATGGCCAGGCGTCGGTGAGCTCTTCTCCACCTCACTCGGAGACGGAAAGGGCATCTTGAATCCTTAGAGGAACTCCCTCCTCTTCTGCAAGATGGTCGGGGAGTACCCGGTGGGAGGGAGGCTGACGTTCCTCTTCCCAATGCTCGGGAACGGCACGTGCCTACCCAGGGAGGGACGGCTCGTCATGCACAATCTACGCTGCTCTCTGCACGTTCTGTCTTTGTTCAGCTCGCCCCCCAATCTTCAGAATCGAACAAAAACAGATGAAAGTGGAGTGTAATGTGGGGCATTGGAACGAACAATGCGTTTGCCTTTAGAGACCAGAGAAAAATTTCCGTGCAGACAATAAGCAAATTGGGGACCTTAGTACAGAAGGTGGGAAACATCCCTCTCTTGTAAACAACAGTAAAAATACTGCTTTGCAGGTATTGCTGGGAAAACCTGACCCCCTTTTGGTTCTCGGGCTAAGAGCCGGCGGTCGGCAGGGCTTTGGGCGGTGACAGCCCTCTGCCCTCCCACATCTGCATCTGAGAAATGGGGATGTTGACAAGGAACCGTGCGCGGCGCAGGGTGACCGCAGTGTTTGCCTCGCATGCAGCCGCCACGCCAGCTCGCGCAGCCCCGCACGCGAGAGGTAAGCCACCTGGGGACTTCCCTCCACCGACCTGAAGGAACGGGGGCCTCTGAGGATGGCAGACGATGTTTCTGTTTCTTGCATAACTTCACATGGTGGCGCGTCTAGTAGAAACACTGCTGTATTATTTCTCGCCCAAATTAATTCTAAAATTTGTTGAAGGTTCATGTGGTGCTTGGTTGTTGGGTTTCACGTTCTAGTTTTGATCCTTTGGCCCATTCTTGGTCTCTTTTTGATGGATTGATTTTGTTGTATTTCAATGCAGTCAAAAGCCCCACCCGCAGCTTGGGCAAGGGCAGATCCCCGGAGCGTGTCCCACGGCCCAGTGCAGACACTGGGCCTGAGACACCTGAGAGTCACGAGGGGCTGGAGACGGCACATCAGGGACTGGTGATGTGAGATCCTGGCCATGGCTCCCGAGGCTACCATGTGAGAGGCGACCGTTTTATTCCAGTGCTCGCATCTGTGCAGCCCGCCGTGGAGCAGGGGCTCCGGGGTGCGAGCTGTGGTCGCCAACTCCGCGAGTACCTGGAGGACACACCGCCCTGAAGCCTGGCAGCCATGCAGAGGTGCTTTGAGAAGGAAACACATCAAGAGCCTGACACATGCTATTCAAGGCCGGCTCACATATGGGCTTTGAAAAACTGGCGTTGGGGCGAACATCCAACCGCTCGACTTCGTGGAACACAGATCATGCCGCTGAGTTTTGGCATCTTCTTTTGTGCTAAAGCAGAGCTGGAGTTCTGTGTCGAGACCCATAGACCAGCCCCTGGAGGGGCCCATGCTTCAGACCCACGAATATTTCTCTGGATATTGCTTTTCAGTCTTTTCCCTCCTTAACTGAAATCTTTGGCACTCAGCTCGAACCACAACTTGTTTTTAAGGTGGGGTCAACCAATATTCATTTGAGTTTTTGGTGTGCTATTTTAGGGCAGAAATTCAGATTAAAGTTATTTTTAAAGATTAGGTTACGCAGGAATGACTCAAGACCTGTTAGACTTAATGATTTCTCTGTTGACCAGAATAAAGGACATTTTCTTTTACTCTGAGCTGTTTTCTCCATTTTTTCCAACTGTACTGAGGCTTGATTTGTAATGTGCTGGAGATTTTAAATGAAAAAGGTAGTTAGCAATCTTAATTCTGAATTTCTTAAACGGATCGGTGCAGTGAGAAAGGTGACAGAACAGCATGTGGTTGGAAGCCTTGGTTTTGGGGTTACACACTCCTGGGGTGGAAGCTCTGCTGGCCACCAGCTGGAAAGATTTGTGAGCAAATCACATAACCTTTCTCAGTTTAACTTTGCTAATCTAGGAAATGGAGAGAATCCCTCAGTGGATTAGATACAACAATGGATGGGAAGTACTTATTGCAGCTCCTGGAAAACAGTACGTACTCAATAAAGTAGAGCTTCATTACAAAACAGAATGTCCCATTTTATTCATGCACAGAATGAAAGTGTGCCTGGTCCTATAGCAGGAGGGAGCATGGTGGCTTTTAAAATGGAAGGAGGCTCCCTGTGGCTGGAGAGAAGCACAAGGAGGAAAAAGAAAGGTGAGGCAGGCTTGGCCTCCTGTTTGTTATTCCACTGCTCCCTGACTCCTTGTACAATTATGAAATGAGCCTGCCTGAGAAAGAACACACACTTGAGAAAGACCTGAAATAACAAAGCTGTGAACACTTGACAAGTGTCTGTAGACCCTTCCTGAACTCGCTTAACCTACCAATCATTGTGGCGTATTCAGTTCTAATATGAGGTTGACATTTTTGACTAAACAAACCTCTGAAAGATGACCATAAAGAGGTTAAATATTTTATATCTTTACGCAAACCCTTTGGTAAAAATTAAAGCAAAATAAAACGGTGAAATCAACCAACGTCAGCCTGGGTTTATCATGGACTGACTTGTGATGCTTATGACGAAATGGGCTATTTGGAGAACAAATGTCGGTGGCTGCACATGTCAGATTTTTGCTTAGGTTTGTGTTGGTTTCCACTGGTGAATGCAGGCGCCTTCTCTTGGTACAGCTGTGGTGTTAGGAAGATGTGGAAATCTACCTTTTTCCTTTGGAAGTTCACATCAAGTTTCATTGAGGCACACTTATTCAGTGTATTGAGTCGTCTAGAAAGAAAGAAAAATGTGATGATTAAATATATGATTAATGACCCTAAAACCTCTTTCTGGTTTGATAAATCTCCTTTATTGCTAGTAAAGCCGAAAGTTCAGAAGAAACAAATCAAGTCCCAGTGATGTGCCAACACACAGATACGCCATAAATCATTTCCTGTTTGTTCTCCAGCCTCGAGACCCAAGAGGACTCTTCCAATGAGTCGCCGATCCTGCCGCTTCCCCTCTCTAAACCAAGCCCTTCCTGCTTCTCCTGCCCACTGTTCTTGGAGCCCATGGCCGAGCCACTCAGCCACACTTTCCCCAGCCCCTCGATTCATCTGCCACCTTGACCTTCCATCGCTTCTATCCTGTCGAGCCCCACGTGTGCATCAACCCCACCACCTGGTTTCTCCTCTCCTGCTGGCTTGATTATAATTGGATTGCTGGATATAATTAGAAGAAAAATTCACATGGCAGTGATGAATTGTACATTTTTGACGTTCACCCTTACCTGGTCCCTTAGCAACCATTTCATTTCTTTCTCAGGTTAGCTCCCAATCTCAGATCCTCAAAAATATCCCAATCCTTTGGCAGCTGTCCCTTATTCTTTTCATATACCTTTCCTTTTCCATAAATTGTATTTACATGTGCATTTATCCTGACATTGTCTCTTCATTTCTGCTTTACAAAAAGAGATGGTCCCACTATTTTTCAAAGTTAACCCTTTAGCCTCGTTTTTATTCCATCATCTCCCACTTCATTTGGGACTTTTTTTTAAACAGAGAAATCATGGATCTACAGAAAATTATGCATAAATTACAGGATTCCCATATACCACTCGCCTGGGACTGTGACACCTCATTTATGCCCTCACACACTCAGCAAACCCTCAATGGCTTCCTTCTCTTTAAGCCCATTTCTGTCTTAAATTAACTAGCCGACTAGTTAGCTACCTATCTATCAATCTTCCTTCAGTCCTACCTCTCCTTACAGTACTATACCAACTACCCTAACTTTCTCCTTCCTTTTACTACTCAACTTGATGAGAACATTCTCAATTTTCATTCTCTGCAACACTCTGCAATCTGATCTCATGCTATTCCCTTTGCAAATACCCTTGATTTATTCGATATTATCACCTTCTCTTTTTTCCATCATCATGTACATTCATGATACTACCTCTTTGGCTCCTTTCCCAATCTTTGGAGCAACTCTTTAATTTTTTACTTGTTTTATTTTGGTATTTACCATTAATAAAATGTTTATGCTGCATGTCAGTTTAGATATATTATGTCTCCCCAAAAGCCATATTCTTTAATGCAATCATGTGGGAGCAGACTGATTAGACTGTTGATTTAGGGTGGAAATATTTGACTAAATTATTTCCATGGAGATGTGGACCCTGCCTATTCAGGGCAGGTCTTAATTAAATCACTGGAGCCCTATAAGAGCTCACAGACAGAAGGAGCTCAGAGCAGCTGAGATTGACTTTTGGAGAGATGCTTGGGAGCTGACAGAGGTGCTCAGAGATGCTTGGAGTTATGGACAGAAGGACATTTGGAGATGCTAAGCTAAGGACACATAGGAGCTGAGAGAAGAGATGAAACACAACCCGGGACCAGCAGATGCCAGCCACGTGCCTTCCCAGCTGACAGAGGTGCTCTGGACACCATCGGCCATTCTTCAGTGAAGGTATCTTCTTGTTGATGCCTTCGTTTGGACACTTTTATGGCCATAGAACTATAAATTTGTAAATTAATAAATCCCCTTTATAAAAGCCAATCCATTTCTGGTATTTTGCATAAGGGCATCTTTAGCAAACCAGAACACATTTTTACTTCTTGACCTTTCAATTTTTGTTGTTACCTATTGCCTTCTTTCTGTGGAAGAGGAAGATTTTGTTTCTCTTACCACCAACTCCCATTCTTCACTATGGACATGCACTCATGCCCACACACTGCATCCTCCAAATATAATTGTATAATAATTTTTGGGAAATCAATATTCAGTGTTTTTCTGACCACGTAAATGCTATTCACACATATATCACATTCGACTTTAATTTCCCTTCTCAACTTTTTGTTACCCTTGGAGTGAATCATCTTGTTTATTTATTTGTATAGCTTTCTATATACTTATCACTAAATACGAAATTCAAACCCAACCCTCCCCCAATTATCTAAAGCTCCTCCACGTTTGCTCAAACACATTAGATGGTTTGTCAGTTTAGTATGCCTTGGAGACATCTGCGGACCTTCTGAGCAGATCCAGCCAGGACTTGCTGCCTTGCTTTGTTTTAAATCATGAGCAGATCAGCTTTCTCAGAACCTTCCTTCTCCGACTTCCTCCAGGATTCTGGAGCAGAGTTGCAGAAGAGGACTGGGCATCTCCACATTTAGGATGTAGGTAGGCTGTCACTTAAGCCCTGTTTTCAGTAAAGAACCTCACCTTCAACCATGTCTGCCTCCCACCAGTCTGGGGACTGTCTCATTTAGACTCCAGGCAATGAAATCCCAGCTCCTGCTGATGGTGGGGAGCAAAGTGTCCTACCTGGAGACTGGGGGAGTAGATCTAGGGCTGACCTACCTTTAACATAGACCTTCAAACGACACTCCTCTTTTGAGCCCCATTCACCCCCACCTCTAGTTCCTGAGTACTTCTGAGGTCTTCTGTATGCAAATGGAGTTATTCTGTATGTTCCTCACTGACCTCTTAGATTTTGTTTCTTGGGTTTGCTAAGTCATCTATGATATCTTTCTGTTTTTCTGCTTTGAACATTTTGTAGTTATGATCCTTCTCTTTGTATAGACATTGTCTCTTTATAAATTAGTGGGAATTTAGGAACAAGAGAATTCAAGTTTCAATATCCCACCTTTGACCAATTACCTTTAAAAAAAATAATGGTTAACTTACATGTAACAAAATGCATGCATGTTAAGCTATCAGTTCAATGAGTTTTGACAATTGTAACCACCCTCAAACAAGATAAAGAGCATTTCTTCACACCAGAAAGTTCTCTGGCCCCTTGTGTGCCTTTACTGTCAATTCTTGCCCACCACAGTGTCCCTACCACACATCCAGAGACGGCCTCTTTCTGGCTTCGATCACCCTAGATTAGTTGTGCTTGGTCATCATCTAAATGGATTCATAAAGTATTGTATGTTGTGTAGGTCTCACTTCTTTTCCTTGACATGGTGCTTTGAGTTTGTGGCCACGTCTTTTCATTCCAGAGTGTGAAGGTGTCACAATCCCTTCACCTTACTGTTCTGTTGATGGACATTTCACCTGTTTCCCATTTTGGCCAGTGGCCTTTTAGCCACCAAATCCCAAAGCTTCTTTTTAGAAGAGACCTACTTGTAGCAATGGACACTATCCATCACCCACCATTCTGTGAATTTTTCTCCTCCTGGCATTTGAGTTTATGAATCTGCTCATCCCTTTGAACAGTATTTCTTTCACCACCACCTTGCAGTGCTTGCCCCTAAATAATCAGTATTTTTTTAGAATTCAGACCACAATCCTTCCCCCTTTTTATTCTGCATGGACATACTGGAATATCTCACCTCATTGTAAAATAGACTACCCTCTGATGATTGCCAAACCTCTGTTTCTAGCTCAGACATCTTACCTGAGCCCTATAGTGAGGGCTGCTTCTCATCAGCCTCGTCCCATTGTGGGGTCCTGCTGGCCCCTCAATCTCAGTGATCAAAACTGAGCTCTTTGCATTCTATTCAAGACCCATTTCTCTGTTTAATTCCTTTTTTTTTATTAAGAGCATCACCAACAGGCCACCCAAACTAAAAAACTAAGTTATCTTGAGATTCGGCTTTGTCAAGCTCTACTTTGATTTGATCGCCAAGTCCTGTTGATTTTTCTCCCTAACATATTTGAAACCTTGCGTCCCCTTTGGCCCTCAGTCAGTCCCTTCTCACCTTTCACCTACAACTCTGCACTGGTTTCACTACCACTTCCAGTTCTTCCCCTTGAAACCAGTTTACTTCCAAAGCTTTTTATCACGTCGCTCATTTACTTAAAAATGTGTGATGACTCCCCTCCATTTATCTCCAATTTACCCCTGACTCTATGTTCATTAGAGGAAAGAATTACAGGCGATTCTGCATCGGAAGCTGGTTGTGCAGCCTGAAGCTGCTCTCAGCAGGTCCTACAGCCAGTCTCTGGCCTCTCCAGCCTCTCCGGCCTCTCTGGCCGGCTCCACCTGGGCTGGCAACTGCACTCTGACTCTGCCCGTTCAGCAGCTCTGAACCAGGTTTGCTTAGGGAAGGATCGCCTGTTATTTATAAAATTTACTTATCTAATAAACTTGTTCTTCCCTGGTGATTTGGAAGCAAAAATAAACCATTGTATTCTGAGGAAATGTTTTCATCTTCTATATACACACAAAAAATCAAAGAGCTCGTTGTTTATATTATTATATGCTTGACTGTGTTTTATGCTTTCTGACCCATACAGGAGATATATTAATTTTTAAAGCTGGAGACTCTACTGAGATTTGACTACCCCTCTTTGTGTCCTTTTATCCCCCATGAACTCAGATATTTGCCTGCACCTTACTGAAGAATTGTTTCTCTGCTGGGAAAAAATATTTGCAAAACATATATGGGATAAAAACTTGTACCCCATAAGACTGTTGAGTAAATAAACCAGATTTAAGAAATGGGCAAAACAGACACTATCCAAAGAAGATATACAAATGGCAAATACACACAGGAAAGGATGGTCAGCATTATCAGTCATTAGGGAAATGCAAATTAAAATCATAATGAGACATCACTATACATGCACTAGAAGGCCTAAATACTGACAACCCTAAGTGTTAGCAATGATTAGAACTACTGACCTTCCAAAGGGATATAGTGTCTTTGGAAAACAGTTTGGCAGATTCCTATAAAATTAAACTTAGCATGTGACCCAGCAATCCCACTCCTAAGTTTTTTTCCAAGATAATATATATATATGCCCATACAAAGATTTGTACTTGAATGTTCATAGCAACGTTTTCAAAATAGTCAAAAAGTGAAAACAACCCAACTGTTCATCAGCTGGTCAAGATGCACAAATTGTGGCACATCCCTAACATGGAAAACTACTCAACAACACAAAGTCACTTACTCAGAGTTCATGCAACATTATGTCAAAAGGAAGAAGCCAGACACAAGGAACACACGCTATGCGACTCCACTCACAGGACATTTTATTAGAGGCTAAGCTATGTGGCAGAAAGCAGATCAGTTGTTGCCAAAGGTGGGTGATAGAGGACTTTTTGAAGAGAGGAAAATGTTTTGTGTTATGATGACAGCAGTAAATACCTGACTATATTTGGCAAAATTAATCAAATTGTATTAAATTATTGAATTTTAATGAATTTAGGTTACACTTTAATAAAGCTGATTAAAAATAATGCAAGGGGGTAACGTCAGCATGAATGGTGGAGTAAACACCTCTGAAAATCCACTCCTCCAAAAAGCAACAAGAACATGGGCAAAAATTCTCAAAATCAACTTTTCCAGAACTCAGGAAAAGAAGCAATGGTTCAAAAAATTCAAGGAGTGTGAAACAACTGAATCCATGCAAGCAAAGCGAGTCTTGAGTCACTTTAACTTGCCTGGACCTCATCCCTTCCTTCCCAGCTCTGCAGTGGGCCCAGAAATCAACAGCATCACAGTCACGCAAGCCACAAAAACCAGCAGCCACTGGGAAGAACAGAATGGGCCTGCAGCTCTCCCAAAGCCCCATCTGCAGAGATTCATCATTATTTGATCTACCCAGAGCTCCTTTCCCAGGGCGTTTGTTAAAAGCAGCCAGTGGCAGTTACTTAATATCACTGACACCTAAGATGGTGGTAACTACTGGGGAAAACAAAGAGCGGATCAAAAACTTAAAAGGGACAGCTGGGGAATGAGATGTCTGTAGGTGGCTGTTTCGGTTTGCTAGTGACAAAATGCAATAGACCAGAAATGGCCTGGCTTTTACAATGGGGATTACTAACTTACAAGTTCACAGTTCTGAGGCTGTGAAAATGTCCAAATCAAGGCATCAACAGGTGATGGTTTCTCCATGAAGACTGGCCACGAGCATCACATCCTCAGCTCATCTGTCATATGGCCAGGCACATGGTGGTGTCTGCTGGTCTCTCCCTTCTCTCCCAGGTTTTGTTGCTTCCAGCTCTGGCTTCCTTTCTGTTTCTGTGTGTCCTCTCTCAGCTTCTCTGTGACTTTTTCTGTGTCTTCTCTCCATCTTCTATCCTCTTATAAAGGATCCAGTGAGAAGATTAAGACCTACCCTGAATGAGATGGGTCACATCTCAAGTTAAGATTCTACTCACCAGAGATCTTACCTATAATGGGTCCACCCATGGAAATAGATTAGCTTTAAGAACATGACCTTTTCTGGGGTATGTAACAGCTTCAAACCATCATGGTGGCTTAGGAAGGCAATCTAGAAGACAACACACAGGAGCTACTAGTACTGTGCTTGGAAGTAAACCTGAGAATGGCCTGTGCTCTCTCCTCTGAATGCCCACGATATGCTGCAGAAGCAGGAAGGGAAGGCTAAGGCAGAGCGCCACATGGCTGGTGGGGGCTGGAAGACACACTCCCCAATACACGTGGGGCCCCGAGCAAAGGCCAGCAGACTTACTGGACCCAGGCACATAAGTGAGAAAGAAGTGACTCACCTTGTACAAGGGACTCTCTGTAGGACTAAGACTCCTCAACAGAAACCCCAGAAACCAGAAGCAGTGGGGTGACATATTCAAACCAAGAACTGTACATCCAACAAAAGTGTCCTCCAAGAATGAAGGAGAAATTCCCAGACAAAAAAATTCCCAGACAAACAAAACCTTCCCAGACAAACAAAATCTGAGAGAATTCATTGCTAGCAGACCCAGCCTACAAGAAAAACTAAAGGGAGGTGGAGGCAGGGCAAGATGGCAGATCAGTGAGCTGTATGTAGTTACTCCTCCAGGAAAGTAGGTGGAAAGCCAGGAACTGCATGGACTGGACACCGCAGAGTAATTTGACTTGGGGCATACTTCCTACAACACTCATGAACACGTGGATTTGCTGAGATCAGTGAAAACTGTAAGTTTTTGTGGCCAGGGGACCTGCGCCCCTCCCTGCCAGGCTTGGTCCCATGGAAGGAGGGGCTGTCAGCGCTGGGAACAAGAGGGGAGAACTGCAGTGGTGGCTCTTATCGGAAACTCATTCTACTGATCCAAACTCCAATCATAAATAGACTGAGACCAGACACCAGAGAATCTGAGAGCAACCAGCCCAGCAGAGATGAGATAAGAATACCAAAAA